>CM021739.1:3999360-4187177 GCA_011075105.1 Heteronetta atricapilla | reverse complement strand
TATATTTTAAGGAAAAATAGCCATTAGACCTGAAGGGAGATTCTGTCCAGGTCAACCAATAATACCTCTGACTGCGGGAGCTTTACTTGGTTTCTAATAAACCCATATTGCCGTGGCCGAGTCTGACTGGGAAACTGGACCTGTCTTGCCAGTAACTGCCCACACAGCTTATTAACTACTCTTGCATTTTTTTTTTCTGCTTTGTTAGAACTCTTCTACTTCATACAAGTAAGTATGGATCAGGACGAAGTGATGGAACAGCACCAGGTGCAGTGCTTGAGATGGGAACCTGAGGTTCAGCTCCATACTCATTGAACGCTCAGTTGTGTTCACTGGGAAACGCTGCAAGACAGCCACAGAACAGCTGAAAGCCCCTGATCACAGCCCTTGTCTTCAACTCCTGCCACCCAGGCTCAGCCTGTCAGTGTGAGCTTGGAAAAACAAGAGTTTGGAGCAGAGTCTCTGTGGTCCCAAGGGACTGCTCTGTCCCTTCAGGCCTTTTCCCTGGAAACTGAGGCAGGTTAGAAGACAAAGGAACTGTTCCAATGGGACAGGAAACCTGTGAAGAGACGAAAAAAGCTTCTCGTAAGGGAAATGCCAACTTCCTTGAGGTTGCTAAAATTTAAAATTACATGTTCATAGACTAATTTGCTTTCAACTTTCTGCCAACTGTAGAGGGCATTTCATTTAATAGAATCCATAAGGAACTGATCCTTGATGGGCTCACGCAGATCATGTCCTAAGACTGCTTTACTCTGTGGCTTATTCTGAACACTTTCAGCTCCTGATCCAGACAGACTCAGAGGTAGCACATAAGATCTCAGCTCTTTAAACACACAGCATTTAATGAAAACAAGGGCACTCAGTATTTCTGGAGCAAGCCCTTACACATTAAGTGCTGCAGTCATTTCATAGTGTGAGGGAGTCATATACTTAGTTCACCTGAATATTGATGCAGAACACAAACATTAAGTATTAGGCAGCCAAAGGCAATTATTCTGATTATTAAAAAGTCTAATCAGAGTAACTTTGAATTTTGAATTACACAGCAGAGACAAGAGAGTTGTGTATAATCACAGAAGTACTAACCCTTCTATTTTCAAGGAGACATGTTTTGAAGCGCTAAATACTAACCTTCAGCTTTGTGTAATGCTTAAAGCACAAAGGCTTTGTTTGGAAAAATGGTTTGCTTAGATGCAAACAGGAAATCCTGGGAAACAATAAATGAGGATTGCAGTAACATTGATTCCATAGCTTTATAGAGAACGAAATTTCACAAAAATAGCCACCAATTTTCAGCATCAATCATAATGAAGGTAAGTTGAATTTGGCTTTAGACATATCCTTTTTCAAGCGGCCTTTCATAAATACCTTTAATTATGAAACCAATTTTCCTGACTACATACTTCCTTTGGTACTGTGGTCTGTCTTTGTGTTGCTTACATTGAGTACCTGCAGCTGCTGAACACTGTGAAACATAGCTACAGTGCAGAAGGTGATCTCCTAAACTATCCATCTACCAAATACCTAATGAATGACAAACCAGAGGTTAAAAAAAAAAAAAAAGTAGTGTTCTACCCCTCAGGGGACACAACACGAGACAAAGCTGACCATTTGTGTAAATGTCCTGCTACAGTGACCTCCTTGGGGTTAAGCAATCTGTACCAGCTGAGGTTCTGACTAGCTACAGACCTTAGACAAGGCTCATACAATGGAATTCGTATCAATTCACCATGGCAGGCATGAGAGAGAATGACTTGCCCCAAACATTATTTTTCTTCTTTCATATTTTAGACTGGGACATAGAGGAAGGAATGGGGGAGAAAAGCAGTGCTCTTGCCTGCTGAAACTCAGCTGAAAGGCTTGCTAGCTCATGTGATGGTTATCTAAATTCAAATTCAAATGTCACCTTCCCATGCAGAGTCCTGTAGCTTCCCAGACAGTTGCAGCCTCCTTTCATTTACATGTTTAGAATCTTTCCTTTCAGGGTATGATGAGAAAAAAATATCACACAAGTTATCTCACTAAATCATTTTTTTAAAATGCCTGCCTTCCTTTACATGTTTGTCACTGACCTACTGTCGATCCCATTTACGTGAAAAAACTACTGAAGCACTTCTCCTCTATCAGCATTCATTAGCAGCTCCAAGTTCCTGGCACACAACAGGGGTTTTGCCTACAATGCAGTTTGGGGATGTTCTAGTCAGAAATAGGGGCAGCTAATGAGGAAAACACAACTATAGTTTGTCACTACTGCTCTTATTTACTCCAGCAAGCAGTAATGGGGAAATATTTCCACATGGCAGCCTTCCTCCCGCAGTGTCTGTAGCTGAAGGCACTTTTAGGCCTGCTTTCTCCATCACCTGCTGGTGTTGATCGCCCTGCCCCTGCCCTGTACCACAGCGAGGTACCCCGGGGAGAGGCCGCCATGACCCTGCTGCAGGCCCACCCACCGGCCCTCAGCCTGGCAGGCCTCGGCCTGCAGCACCTGCTCCACCTTGAAGAGTGTTACCCGCTAAAAATGAAAGGTCGATTGTACTCAGAAGATTCCTGCAAGTTTCTATAGAAATCAGCCTTCTTAGCTGGCAGAATTATTAAATAGACTTCTCCATAGATAATATAGATCTTTCTGGCTACTGGCCTGCAGCTCTGCTTCAGGAACTTGGACATCAGTCTTCTCTGCTATTTGAAAAGTTTTTCAATTAAAATTTTTTGGATCAAATATCTAGCTTTCTTACTGTGGTTCCTGTGTGTGCCTCCCCTCCTGTGTCAGCTGTTGCTTCAAGGTTCGTTCACTTTAACATTATCCTACTTGAGGCTCAGTACCTAGCAAAAAAAAATTAGGAACCTGTTTTTCTTACCTGTCACTATAATTTGATTTTTGTACACCTCATACTGATTGTGTGTATTATACACACACACACATATACAACCTTATCCAAAAATGGAAAAGGATTTTTTCTGACAAGACCACTTTTGCTGAATTTAATTCCTTTTCCACACCAAAGCAGACTGATCCCTCTCACAAGCACTGTGGGAGGTTATCTAGCCACTATTTTAAAACAATTTTAAGTTACTCCAGAGTTTTTTAAAAAATAAATCTAAAAAGTATTGGTTGAGATAGTATAGAGATATATGTCTCTGATATATATATATATGCATGTATACATATATATATCATGTATATATATACATATATATACATATACATATATATATATGTATATATACATATACATATATATATCACATGTATACATATATATATCAGAGACATGTGGCTCTGGAACTGTTTCCTGTGTGTACTAAGAATTTCTGACAGGGATGATTAGTGGGGAAACAAACTTACAGTTTACTCTTCAGAAGTTCTCAAGGGTGATAGCTAATTATGCTACTTACGGTAAAAACTCAGAAAGCTAGCACATGCATGAACAGAATTTCCATTGGATATGACCAGAACCACTGAATGTAATCTCCACATTAAAACCAAAAGAACTGGGTGATCACGCAGTTTTTCAGGGTGTAGCTGAAGTTAAACAGCACCAGTGAAATTTAGAGCCCACCACAGCTTGCTTAGGGCAAATTTAGAGCTCTCCAGGAACAGAGGAGCCCATTTTTAACACCTTCAACAATTTAATCCAAACAAGGGTGAGAGAAGCCTGACATGAAATCTTCATTTTATCATTAACAAGCACAGGAATAAGAATTTACACAAAGGAGACACTAAGAAAAGACACGGTTAAGAAGATGCACTAAGTTCAACCATCATGAGGATGTTACTAATGTATTTTTTCAGTATCAATACAAAGAATACAGCCCAGTGCAAAGCAGGCCCCGAGCTGCAAGTTGTGAACCCAAAGCAAATGAAAGGCACATCCAGCCACTGCAAGAGGATTTCTAGAGCACCGCAGCTGTGCAGCTTGGGTCTGCCAGGTACCTGAATGGAAATCAGCAGGAGACATATATGGGTACAGATTACAGATTAGCAGGCCCTTAAAAAGTTTTCAGCTTTACTACAACAAAACTTTGTGCCCTTTAGGAGCATAATATTGAAATAACTCGGTGTTTGACTCCCACTTGCCTAACCCGTGCTCAATAAACACCATGAAGTTATTTATTTTCTTGTGAATTTCAAGCCCACTTTTTTAGAAGACTGTTGTGGTTTAACCCGGCCGACTGCTAAACACCACACAGCCGTTTGCTCACCCTACCCCCTCCCTCTCTGGGATGGGGGTGAGAAACGGGAAAGTGAAGCCTGTGGGTTGTGATAAAGACAGTTTATTAAGATAGAAAATAATAATAATAATAATAATAATATATACAAACAAGTGATGCACAATGCAATTGCTCACCACCCGCTGACCGATGCCCAGCCCAACCCCGAGCAGCCGGCCCCCCACCCTGGCTAGCCACCCCTATATATTGTTCAGCATGACCCCAGATGGCATGGAATACCCCTTTGGCCAGTTTGGGTCAGCTGTCCTGGGGCTGCCCCCTCCCAGCTCTTGCTGCCCCCCCAGCCTGCCCGCTGGCAGGACGGAGCGAGGAGCTGAAAAGTCCTTGGCTTAGTGTAAGCACTGCTCTGCAGCAATTAAAACATCAGCATGTTATCAGCACTCTTCTCATCCTAATCCAAAACATAGCACCCTACCGGCTACTAGGAGGAAAAATAACTCTGTCCTAACTGAAACCAGGACAAAGACCTAATGCTGCTTATGGAGCTGACTCTCCCCTCCCCTCCTCTATTCTGCCCTTCTATTTTTATTTTTATTTTTACTAGAACACAGCAAGAATGTCAGATTATATGCTTCTAAAGCTTCCTAATCAAATTGCTCTCTTAATGCAAACCAGCTTAATTTTTTCATATTCCTTAAAAATAACATTATTTACATTTTACACATTCATTTCAATACCCCAAAAAGTGATTTCAAAAGTGACTGTCAGTTTGCAAGATTAGTCCTACTTACCATGCTTTCTATACTGGTAAGGAAAGCTGACAGGTGCATCATCAGCAAGCATCCAAGGGTTTCTGTGATTAAACCCTCGAGTTCACATCAGAGCAGATGAAAGGATTTAAAAGCTTAAATATATTTTTTTTATTCCTAATGAACCAACTTTAAATATTTAATTATTCTCATAAAGCTTTTGGGTTTGTAAAGTACCATTAAAAAAAAAAAAAAGGTTTAAGAAAAAAAAATCCCAAAGTAATCCATTTCTTTTTACTTTTTCTAACCCAATTCCTTGCTTTATCTGAAGTGACCACTTACCTACCCAAGGGAAAGTTTTGATAAAACTTATTTAGGGTCTAAAAATGTCCAGTAGAATGAAAATTCACATCAGCACTGCTAAATTCTCTAAAAAGGAAGACCTTAAAAATAATTTAGCTGCATATTGTTTACTAGTAAAGAAGGAAGATAGGAAATCAAAACTATAAATGAAACTATAATGAAGATTTTTTTTTCCTATATGTTATTGACTTACCTAGTTATTTAACATTATACAACGGGCTGAAATTATGTAGCTGTATAGGACTGTTCATCATGTGCTGTACATCCAGATATTTCCTCTGATCTATTCTTAGTTCTAAGGCATAAATTGATGGACTGGAAAGTGATTTCTCCTCTCGTGTTACGGTATTGCATCTGCAGCCAATAAAGTTAGGATCTAATCTCTATCCTTTTAAAAATCAGTGAAAGACTCATCAATTTTAATGATTGTAAGACTGGAACCTTCCAGAGCAGCATCAGGTATCTCTGCTGGGGTGAGAATACTTTATGAGACAGGTAAAGTGCTGTCAGCAGTACATGCACTGAGACCTCAGTGCCAGCACCAAACATGAATTATAATAATTCCCTTGCTGAACAATAGTTTCTACATAAGCTAGATTATCCAGTTACATCATTTTAATATGAAATGGTACTGAAAGCAGCATGGGAGAACCTCTATGAGAGAGATTCATTTTTATGATAGACAGTTTCATTTAAAAATAAAAGTACATAATAAAAATCTTGTATACTGCAACTGATACCCAAATTGCTCTCAGAATAGAGTTCATACAGAACAGGGTACCCCACTAATCTGTCTTTCTTCTGCAAAATTACTACTTTTCCCAGTTTGAAAAGGAATTCAAGCAGTAAAAACATTAATTGATAATACCATACATTAAGATGGTATAAAAATAAAACGCATTGCCAAAATTGTTCACCAGCAATCACTCCTCATAAAGTACATCTGCACACATTTAGTTAGGAAAAGCCTGCATTCCTTCAGGCTGTCCTTTTACAAACAGAAAAAGAAAGGAATTGCAGAAGTCCCGCCATGCACAAACCCTGCCCAGCATGTAGAAACCTGTGCCTCGCCAGGGCATGTCAAGATGTGGGTGCCAGCTAATGAAGAAAGCAAAAGGTAGAAAGAAGCATCAGTGTTCGGCCCACAGCACATCTCCTGGCAGGCTGTCACCTGCTTTCCCTGGTGTTGGCGCTGCCCTGCAGGACACATGTGCCCAGAACCCCATGGCACCATGACCAATCCCCCCCTTCCCCACCGCCGCTGCTGTGCTCCCCGCCGGACAGGAGAAGCTCTTCTGTGCGGTGCAAGGCAGCCAGTGCCAAGTGCGTTATGCCACTAGAAAAGGGTGGCAGATGGGACCAGCAGCTGCCTTGCAGCGTATCTACAGCGTGGCTTAAGTTCAGTGAACTTGGGCTCTTCAGCATTTCTCCTCTGCTTTTTAGGAAGCTTTGAGTTGTGCTGGTTATTCTACACCTTGAAACCAGGCCCCAGAACCTGCCAAGCTTCTCCCATCACCTTCAGTGCTGTCTCAAGTCCAGCTCAGAGAGAAAGAATTAGGGCAAAGAAATGTGGTAGAAAGAGGACGCAGGCTTTGAAAGAAGCAGTGTCACTCATGAGAGCATACCTTCTCGCATAATTACTTTCTTTTCACAGTGTTTTTGTTTTCAGTAAAACAAAGGATATGCATTCAGCCAGAGTAATTAGATTTCATTTAATAAAACATTTAAGGCTTGATGCGCATTTTGAAGGGGAAAGAAAAGAAATATGGGAAGAAAGAAACACCAGCTGTTTTCACAGCTGCCACAAAGGTAAAGTCAAACACACAACAGAAGCTGTGCATTTTTCAAAGCCACGTCCCACTGGGAGCTCCAGACCCTTGCAAGTGCCATGCCCATCTCCCACGGACACGCAGCATCTCTTACACACCCTGCTCAGGCCTCGTCTGCTGACAGACCTGGAACAAAGTTATGCTCCCCAAAAGAAAACGACAAATGCAGAGACAAAGAAATTGTATGTCACAGATCATCAGCCAATCTAATTATTTGGCTGAAATGATGTTACATTCCAGCAGGAAAACAGCATTTGATTAGGCTGGCATGAGTATTATAACCAGAAATAAAATGAAAACTCAAACAAATGCCACATATGGGTATAATCTTTACATAACTAATAGCAATTTCAGTTATATGGTTAATTTGTCAAACTGTTGTGACCTGTATCAAAAATAAAGGAAGAAAAAGAAAAGTTAAACTCCAGAAGCGTACATGCATATTGGCCCAAGCCTGGGAAAATTTACAAGAGCTGTTCATTAGTGATGAAGTTATCCCAAGTGCTCTTGGGGTCAAGCAACAAGGAGGGGTCCGGAAAGCCTCAAGCAAGAAGGCTGCAGGAATCAAGCTCCTGAAGCATTGCAGAGGAGCCTTGTGAGAACCAGACTTTTCCTTGGTACCCTACTCTCAAGACTCACCGTAGTGATTATGTTGGCAGGCTTCCTCTGGCCCCTTCTTTTCAAACTGATTTCGTCTTGCTGTCCCTCTTCATTTAGTTTCTCAAGGTCAGATCTTAGCCAATGAGCAGTGCACAAATGAGTGACGACTTGGGAAGAAAGCAAAAATCTGGACTGAGTTCACAAGGTAGCTTGCTCTGAGACAGAGTCAGGCCCTTAGGTCACAGGCAGTAGGAGGTCTCAGGCTGGACAGTGGATGGAGGGGCTGCAAAAGGAGAGAAGGGAGCTGCTAATGCAGCAGGGCACCTTGGTCTTGATTTTCTTTGCAGGTAACACCCTGTCCTCAGGGCAGTTACCCCAGACGTAGACATGTACAATAAAGAATTGGATCCTTTAACACCACAAAGTTCCAACAAGCAGAGATGAGGTTTTCAAGTGTACAGTCTCCAAGCAACTTGATAAGGAACACTGATTGTGCTTCTTTTAATACACAAGAATTGCAAAGGTAATAGCCAAATGGAAGAAAAGGAAGAAGAAAAGCTGGCAGAGAAGCTAGACTCCCACTTGAAGCTTGAGTCTATTTCTGCGGACATGTAGGCAGTCTGAGAAGATGACACAAGATCGAAGTGTGAGAAACACAAAGGAATTCCTGAATTCACCTAATAAGCAAATGGCAAGCTCCAATAAGTAAATATATGAAAAAAATCACAGTTAATAAATTTCAATTCATTGCTTGTTTATTGAACGGTTATGTCCTACTGCTCACGTGCCAGCATTACTAAGAAGGTGTTTTCTTGGAGCCAGACACCTTGAGAAGAATCCACCAACGGAGAGCTTGAAGAGACCAGGCAGCCTGAGCCCTCTGCATTGAGCCCTTCCCACCAATGTGGGCTACTGCTGCAGGACCAGTGCTCTAAGGCTCGAGTTCCATTCTTGTTGGACTTGCTTGGTCTGCTCTTGTGCATTCACAAAGTTTTGTATTGATTATATAAATATCTGTGGTTTGTATGAATACGAAATATCCATGGAGTGCAAAAATGAATGCTCACATTCCAGATACAAAGAACTACTCTCAGGTAGTGCTCTGTCACACCTATTGAGTTTATACAGGTACCTTTAGTTCCTGATGGTAAATTAGAGACATGCAGCCAAGTGCCTGTCCAGGTTCCTCCCTTCCTTTCTTAAAGCACACAGTTCTTTACCACTGCAAGAGACTGAAGTTGTCATTTCCCTTTAATCATCCCGGGCTTTTAGAATCAATTCTCATTTTGCACAGCTGCAAATGACTCAGTTGTCACAGGAGAGATACAGTAGTGGTTTTGTTTACAAATTATTTATTTCTATAAAATATAATAAAGTTATTTTGACCATACAGATTTAGTATGCCAATGATGCAGCTATGGAAATAACATAATTTCTGAGTAAGAAGAAAAAGTATCTCACTGTAGAAGAACTATTGATAAACTGTGTCTAGGCTGTCTCATATTTTAAAGAGATCAAACAATCAGATTATCAAAGGGTATACAGGTAAAGAGCATTATATCAGGTTGGACTTGGTATCCATCATGCCTGATATCCCATTCGAACCAATCAATCCTTGTGATTAAAAAAGGAATTTCCCCTTCCTCTACCAACAAACAAAACTTCAAATCCTACTGCAGGTCTCAATGAACTAAGTCAGCTGGAGAACTTTTATCTGTGAGATAACAGAACTAGGTTAGATTTCTGATCACTTTAGTTATCGAAACACTTCACCCTGACCCCGAGTTACTTCTAGTAACTCTTCCATTGTCCCCTCCTATCCTTCAGCGTCAAAGACATCAGTTACAGGGAGTTTATCAGCAGACACTCAATCTAGAAGCAGCTTGAAGGCGGTATAAAATGCTCTCTGGCCCCGAATAACTGTCACATTTGTGCCGGTTCTGCTAATCCAGGAAGTTTAGTCCCTGGCCTCAAGTCTTTCAGGATCAAGTCCCTGTTACACAACACAGCCTGATCCCCAACGGTTACACTGCGGTGCAGTACACCTTCACATCCTCAAAACCGTATTATTTTTCTCAGCAGTTTACTGGAGGAAATCAGTAAGTAATTATTAATGGTCAACCCCGCCAAAACCTCGTGGTGAAGGCCTGGAAATTTTCCCAGCAGTGAAAACAAAAGCATTTCCCTTACAATACACTGAAACGTTTGTCACCAAGGCTCTTCATTTCCTATAACCAGGTTTCAAGTTAAAAGGTGTCAGTTTGACACCATATGCAAAGCTGCTAGGTACCTAGATTGGAAGTTAGCACTTTTATTCCCTACAGACGCAAGAAATACACATGAAGGTTAGAACAGATGGCGGGGAAGTCAGGAAACGTATGTTTTTATCTGGACACCTTCACACTGAGAAATGAAAGAAAGAAGCCACCTTTCCTCTGCTGATACCACTCTCTCTTGGTCTAGCAGACAAAGTTCATTCTTTTTACTTCTCTGACTTTCACCAAATTAACTGGTTCCACCTCCCAGGGCAAACCGAGTGAGCTCTAGCTCTCCTCTGCTGCTCCGTGTCATCCTAGGAAGGATGTCGTGAGCAATGAGAGCACAAACTCCATAGTTACTGTGTGAACCTCTCTAGCTTCTTTATGAACTGTAAACAGCTAAAAAATGGGAGCAAAGGAATCAGATCTTACCAGTTAATGCCACGTGAATTTTAACTGCTCAAACACAAATCTACAGAGGCCCAAAAGGCATATAGCCTCCTACTGGGACAGCAACAGTGCAGATAAGGTGCACACTGTGCTGTAATACAAAGAATTAAAGAACTTTCAGATGAATGATTACCACAAAAAAAAACATCTCAGTTTTCCACTTTGGTCAGTCACTGATCTTTTATCTTGAATGAGACATATGTTTCCAATAAAACTACCTTTAAATTAAAAAAAAAAAAGATTATTTTTCATTAAACAATTTTGTTCTGCTATTCTCGTAAATTCAAGACTGGGAAACTGGTGTTTCAATAAAATCACCATAATACTTCAAGTCACAAAGAGACCTTAGAACTTCATTAAATCAGGGCTGACCTGCTTGCATTCTCTGCACCAATTCTGTTTCTTGTGATATACCAAGGCCCATGAAACATTATCCTTCTTCTCACCTATGGAAGGAAAACAAAAGGTTAGTGTGATAAAGATTATCCTCGTAGTACATGGCTGCTAATTCTAATCTGTCTGCTTCAGCCTCAGGAGGCTGAAAGGCAAAGGTGAAAGCGGTACAATTGGCATGCACAAACTGCAGAATGGCTTGTTTTAGATGAAGAAAATCATGGGGAAGAAAAGCAGCTTCCATAAATGACTACAGCATTTTGGCTGACCATGTTGCACACTAAGAGCAAAAATACTTTTGTCTCTGCGTAAGTGTTCATAGAAGTCTGACTCCCTTTCCACAGTCCTTTTCCCAGCACAATGAATTTTCTTGTTATGTTAAACAATTCATTTCCCTTCATGCCCTATTCAGCTTTCAAATAC
Source organism: Heteronetta atricapilla (assembly GCA_011075105.1). NCBI lineage: Eukaryota > Metazoa > Chordata > Aves > Anseriformes > Anatidae > Heteronetta > Heteronetta atricapilla. Next base: position 4,175,936 of record CM021739.1, on the reverse strand, counting down.
TCTTAGACGACGGACCCCTTCCTTTGTCACTACTTAATGGATTTATAAACATTTAATCTTTCATTGTAATTTCAGCCCAGCAGATCATTAATCACTGTCCCCAAACTCCCTCTTCATCAGGATGAATCATGAAGGCTTGACAAGCACATGCAGCCGTGCTTTATACACATGCACACATCCCCAGAACAACCACCTCCTTGGCATGGAACGATGCAAAACCAAGCTCTAAAGGCAGCTTTGCATTCTAGCCTGTTCTGCAAAATTCGAAGCCTTTCAGAGGGCTAATTCCAGTTGGGCAGGAGCCTCTATTCACCAGGAACACATCTGAAAAATGCTTTAAAGCCTAAATTCAGCAGGCTACAATGCAATCCTAGGAGGAGTACATCCCAAATCCTCACAACGTGAGTATTTTCCATGCTGGGCATTGCTGTGATGGTACTGTCAGTGAGGAAGGATTTCTTACTGTCTTTTTGTCTTTTGGCTTCTAGGAAACTGTGCTTTGACAGCGGTAATTATGACTAATACACATATACACCAACCACAAGACAAAGATGAAATGATTTGAAAGTCCCAAGATTATTTTTTTAATTAGAATGCATCTCTGCCCTGAAATTTAACTGTTTCTAAAAATGACGTAGTGATTCAATGATCATTGCTCTTTAGCTTTCCTTGCTGTCTGAAGGGAAGAAAGTGCAACTGAAAATTACTCACAAGTACGTGTTATTCATTCATTAGCCACAAGAAAAACAATTAATTTGATTCCATTTCATTGTTACAACACGAGGAGCTGTGACGTTTTATTCATAGTGTAATCATGAGAACTTTGTGATCATGAGAACTTCTGAGTACAAGCTGGTTAAGAACCTAAAAAATACATGAAGGGAGTACACATTTCTTAACCAGGAATAAATTTCTGGTTCTGTATGTATTCGGGAATACTTTGACCAGTTAAAACCCAAATAAATTGTTCACAGTATTTTTTGATTATTTATTCCCTAGAAAAAGTCATGGCTTTCAATTTTTCATTACTGCCTTTCCACAAACGAAAGGTAAATTAAGAGTATTCCCTCAGATGCATTAAAGTAAAGCACGATTCTTTATGCTCCAGTTACTGGAAGGACCAGAGCAGTGGAAATAACTGAACTAAAATATTCTATGAAATATACAGCTCCTTAAGCTCGGCAACCCGGGCAACTTTTCCAAAAATCACTGGCTTCAAAAGCTTCTGAAATCCTACGAACAGATGAAGCTCGGAGAGCACTGTCTTCATTGTCTGCAGTGGAGCTGTTATGCCTCAGTATTTTGCAAGCTTGCTACTTGTCTGACTGGTAAATTCATAATGTCTCTCTTAAGGAAAGAGCTTAGTGCACAGAAACAAGACAGACACCAAACCCAGAAGCCACTATTTTAATTACCTTCTGTTTACAATAGAAGAGATTCAATCCTTGCTGAAGACTGGTCAAGCAAACAGGCAGATTATAGGAAGACGTGGCTCGTGAGGCATTTTACCCTCTCCCATTTCTGCCATACACAGCAACGCCTGCCTAAATCATCTATCCCAGGCTGTGCATTGATGACTGATGGCTTTATCTTGAACCCACTGTTCAGAGAACCGACATCTTTAGGTAATTCAGTTTTCTTTGATCAGCCACTGAGACGCTTTGGGAAGAATAACTGGAAGGCACACTTAAAGGATGCAGAAGAGCTGAAAACCTTTGTGGAGTAAAGGGAAAGATTTTTTTTTTTTTAGGGGGCATAAAAGTAAACATCAAGCAGGCAGAAAAATACTACTTTTGGACTTGGTGGGACAAAAGCCTACTATTCCACTTGAAAAGCTGCCTCTTCAAAAGGAATAGGGGGACAAGGATTTAGGATATGGATCAATACTAAACCTGAACAAGGCCTGAAGGCAAACACAGACAATGAGCCCATCAAGAGCATACAACAATATTCACAGGAGGAAAGATGGCCACAACCGAGTAGCATATGCAAAACCACTACCACTGAACAGGCAGATTAATCCTCTTCCACCTGACCCAGATCTGACAAGACTAGCAATATCACAGCACGGCCACCCCTTCCCCAGCACAGCAGCGAGACAGAGCACAGTTTCCCCAAATTAGCAACAGAAATAATTGAAGGGTTAATTTCTGTTTGAGTGGAACGTGAAAAGATGCGCACATCAGGAATTAACACTTACCAAGAAAATAAATGCACTGAACTGCTACAAAATAATGCTATGAAGAAGAAATTATTTAACGTAAGTAGCATGGGAACAAATACATATGTGAAATACAGGGTAAAAATTTGAGAACAATATCGTTCTTGAGAAAGCAGCTGTAACATGACCGATCACTTTGGTCTTATTGAAGCAGACAGAAAAGCTCTTGCAAACACATACTGATAAAGTAATTCTCTTACTGGATATTCCAGGAGGTCTTTCCCACCTCTAACAACACTTCATTCTACAACTCTTCTCAATCATGGAAAAAAATTGTAGAAAACTCCAACCTCAAAACCCAGAGCGCATACATGAGATACAGCCAAGAACAAGAATTACTTACAAATCAGACTTGAGTTCTTGGTGTGTAAGTTTGGGTGATCTAAAAATAAATGTGTGGTTTTCTAGCATTGTTTTTTCATAATCATGTAGCATAAATAAGGTAATACAAAGACTACACATCTGGGTGCCGATGATTTGCATTTGTGCCTGAAGTTAATAAAAAGAGATGAGTGAACCTAAAAACCAATCATTTCTCATTCACCCAGTTATAAAAATGATTTGTTTGTGCTCTTTCCCAGTACAATGTCATGTCAATACAGCAGACAGCTGAAGCTACTAATATATTTCTCTTTATCACAAAGCATAAAGCATTTAAATTTATTTTAAGAAAATAAAACTATATATGCTTATAAATACTATACATAAGCATGTATATATAAGCATGTATATATATTTTTTTATTTTATTATAATATATATTGGTAATATATTGCAGAAAAGCATATATATTGTCAAAACTTGCAAGATTAAGTTCACCAGTACAAGAGGTGACCTGTAACATGCAAAGCAAGTCGGTATTACAATGATGATTCTTCACAGATCAAAAGGTATTTAATAATACTGTAGATTGCACATATCTTTTATCTCTTTCCTTCCCCCCCCCCCCCTTTTTTTTTTAAACAAAGCAATAGCATTTTATCCCTTTTGCAGAGCTAGGGAAAGAATTAAGAGACACAAAATGTCTTCCTGAAAGTATTTGACCAGGCTTGCAATAAAATAACGACATGCTATGCACAAGCAGTGCTCCTACTGCTAGCCACAAAATATGCTGTTCGTTTCAAGTCATGCCACTCAGAAGGCTGTTGTGAAAGAATTTTTACACATGACAGCTTTTTTCAGACTAGATATTGGGCTTCAAGTCCCTTTGTGGCCTGATTTACTTTGAATCACACATAATCGAATCTTCCAGGTGTCCCCAAGTCAAAAAAGTCTTGGCAAAACATTTTTTTTTCTTTAACTATAACATTCAAAATATTTTTAGTAGGTTTTGTTTTCACTTCAAAGAAAGAGGTTTTGAAAAATCAAAAGTACTTTACAGGAAACAGGATTGTTAACTTCAGTCCTCTATAAGAATAACATTTTTTAGGCCTGCATGATGTGTTTTTGGGTGTTTTTTTTTTTTCATTTTTGCAAAGGTAACGTTCCAGTCAACACAAAGAATTCTAAGTCTAATACAATAACTTTCAAGGTACTCAATCTGTACAAAACATGAAGGGATTCTTTTCTCTTTGGTCATGTTTTCCTAAGTAAATTTACACTGTTGTGAAAATACCAACTAGAAACATTTCTCCTATGTGTTTTGTGTTTATATACATGTAGAAAGTTACTGACGATATGAACATCTAGAATCTTTAGGTAACCTACATGTCAAATGCTTTGACAAACATCATTCCCATCATTAGAAGAACTGTAAGTTTATACTCTTCATAACTCCAAAGAGACCACCGCTTCACCAAGTGAAAGGAAGTAGACTTGTGCAGTTTGACCCCAGAATGCAAGTCCTGACCGTTGCATCTCAGGCTATCCAAACCCCTTTGGATCAGCAGTAATTCTTGTTGCCTGAAATATTTTTTTTCATTTATGCCTAAAAGATTTCCATTGCAGATTCTTAAAAAACATGTGCTTCAAACAGATTCAAAAGACCCTGTGTTTTTATTTATACTACTGCTCTACATTTGGATTTCCCTGAGGAAATAGGACAAAGTAACAAGCTTGATCCCCTTCATTCACAATTACCAAACCTTTCAATTGCATTTATTGCAGCTCTTGTATTTTTAAACACACTGAAATGGTGACTCCGCAGTCCAGCCCACAGCTGCTTGCAGGAAAGCATGACATCTGAAGCAGAAAACAAGGCTAATCTTCTCCACCTAAACCTCTGAGGAGAAGCCAGAGGCAAGTATGGTCTCTGCAAAAGGAGGTCGGAATCATCTATTATGCCACCAAAAATATCAACCAACCAACCAACCAAGAAAAAAAAAGTATAAAGGTACATAAAATAACATCTACTGTAAGACATGAGGAGGGAACCACAAAAACAACCGTGCAGCCCTAGTGTGTATTCATTTGTCAATTAATATCCTCAAATGGTCTCAGGAACTATGAAGCAGAAAATAAACTTACAGAAAAATGAGACTTACTAAGCAACTCAATTTCCAGCAGCGTGCACGGGGTTGTCACAAGCGAGCTGTTCTCTGCCAACCCTCTCAGGACACCCACCGCCTGCTCCCCTCCTCCTCCCTGGGTTAGAGGAAGGCCCGGTGCCACCATGGGCAGGCAGCGCTAGGCCACCCTGTGGGTCCCCACAGTCGGGCCTCACTCAGCGACCTCATGGTGTTTTCCAGAGGGACACGCAAACCCAGACCCTTGCTTTTGTGGGTTGCTTCCCTGGTTTTTCTAGGCCTGCTCTGTATTAGTAAACACCTCACCTCTACTTCCAGGCCTCCGGTCTCCATTCCTCACACAAGATGTGCATCATAGAATGGGATGGGCTGGAAGGGTCCTTAAAGATGATTTAATTCCAACATGATTTAATCCCTGCCATGGACAGGGACACCTTCTACTGAACCAAGTTGCTCATGTATATCCAACACACTGCCTGGGGAAAAACAATCACTGCAGCTAAAAACTACTCTAAAAACTCCTAAAACTCCAGACCACTTAATTTAATGAAACACACCTTCCCTGCCATGCTTACCCAGCAAAAATCTCTCTGACCCCACATGGAATAGATCCTGCCCAGGCCAAGGCAGGCCTTGGCTTGTAGGCCACCAGCATTCCCCACAGCACCCCCTTACCTGGTGCTCCTCAGGGCAGGCTCCCCTGAGGCAGGTGCTGAGGCACTGCGGGGGGATGGCAGCAGTAGCAGACAGGTGCTGCCGCATGCTAGCCCATTGCGGGCAAGGTGGCACTGACTGCCTCACATCACCTCACTAGGGCTGGGGTGGTGCTGCCCTTCCAGCCACCCAGCTGCCCTGGGCCATTAAACCCTCATGGTAGCAGAGATGAAGGACGGTGTCTGGCTGCGTGCGGCACTCAGGTAGGCTGGGGTGCCGGTAAGGCAGGGGAGACTGTGGTGTTTGGGGCTGCTGGAGGCTTCTTAAAGTTGAAGGAAGTTTGAAAGAAGTTTGAAAGAAAATCTCAAGCATCCCACTGCCCTGTGCCGTGGGGCTTTGACTGTCCCCTGAAGTGCTGAGGTGAAGCTTCGGGAATGGTGCAGTGGTGGTGGGTATCCCTCTGTGGGGCTGTCAGGGCTGGGGCTGTCAGCTGGGGGGCTCCTGTCCTCAGACAAGGGTTTTTGGGAGTCAGTGTGCTGTGCGGGTATCTTAGTGTGCACCTCCTAACATAGTCTGTCATGTTGGATGTGTTGTGTATTTTGAAAATCAGTATGTTTGGGGAGGGATTTGTAAGAGGCCTGCAATTGCCTGCACCCAGAGCAGCAGCACGGTGCTGGTGTGTGGTCTCCATAGATAAACCAGTGTGTTTTCTTGTGTGGAAAGGCAAGCAATTATCACCTTACAAGAAGAACTCTTGCTGGTCTAAGCCCTAACCTTCTTTTAAGATCAAAGCTCTCAGTCTAGATGTTAGCAATCCCTTCCTATTTGGAAGGTACCCCCCCTTCCCTTACGAGACATCACTGCACACTTGACCAGTGCTTGGGAATGAATGTACTGCCTTTACGCAGGATGTTACCCTGTTTCTTGCTTACCTTTATGGTTGTTTTTGTTTGTTTTTTCCCCAGCAGCATGTTGTTACCACCTCTGTGTTGTGGTATGTACTAGCAAACCGCCACGTACGGGTGGGCAGGGGATGAAGCCCCTGGAGCTGGCTCGCTGGCCTCAGGAACAGACTTTTCTCCTCTGACACCAGCACTGTATAGCCAGGGGCACCAGGACCTGTTAGCAGCTTGTGTTCATGAGCATCTGTAATGGCTTTAACTGTGTTGGTTTTTTTATTATTATTTTTATATTTTTTAAATATATAACTTGATAGTTTTTGTTGTAAGGCTGCAGAATACTGGAGGATTCCCTCACTGTTGATGTCTTTCTCCCCAGTGTGTCAAGAAGCAGCAGGCAGTCTGTGGTGTTATAGACCCCTCGACTTGTTCTTAATTTTATCTTTGTGCTTATCTCTGCATTATCCAGGAAGTATTTGATACCTAATAACCAAGAAATAAATACCGCATCTCGTAAAGGAAGTGGGTTGTATCCTGGTTTTGTTTTTCCTCCCTTCCTTCACTACCTCTGATTCTGATAGCAAGAACATGACTACCTATTGACTGGAAAGGGAGTTTGCTTTCTCCTTTGGGGTGAAACTGGGAAACCAACCTTTTAGGTGAGCTTGGACTGGTGTAAGGGGTTTTACCTTCTTTGAGAAAATAGAAAGGAAGACCATGTTTCCTGTGTTTGAAGTGATTTCCTTATGTAAAGGTCTCTGTAAGGTCTCTGTAAAAGAACATGTCTCCTGAGCCTATTACAAGTCCAAGCTTTTTGAACTGTGTCTACACCCCTGGCGGTGACTTGCGGGAAAGATCCAAGACATCTATTCCTATGCTCTAATTCAGCTAAGTGCTTAAACAAACTGCTTCTAATCAGCATTTATCACACTGACCCGAGGCCTTCATAGGGATGCTTGGTGACTCACTGCTGGTTTTCTGCACTGTAATTCTTCGGTAATTCTGAATGCCATGCTGTGCGTCTCTTGCCTCTGGTCTGTGGACTACGCACTGTAAACATCAGTTTTCTGTCTGTTTTTTCTCCCTCTGGTGCCCTGCCCCTCTTCTTCACAGCCTTTCTCAAAGGCTGTGCTGCTACATGTGACTGCATTTTACAAAAGACAGCATTAGTGACTGCTGGCTGAAATTCCAGGTACATAATGATGAAAAGGGGCCAGAAATCCAGGCTGGAGGTCACACAGGTTTAATGAGGAAATTATCTTTCCAGTACAAAAAGATAAAACAGAATTGTACCACCTGGAGGGTGATGTGCTAATGAGCATGCATGTGAGGGTGACTTTTCAGTGGGAGCAGAAGGGAAACACCTAAATGTGCTCTTCAGAGTGCAGTGAGGGACCAGTGCTCACACCCCTCACACGCAGAGCTCCTTCTGGGAGCAGATGAGCGAGCACCTTGAATAGCAGGTCATTATTGGGTGATTTTTTTGTTTGTTTGTTTGAAATTTCTGTTACTGCTCTCTCCTAGACTTGATGTTTGACACTTCATGTCAAGGCCAAATGCTCAGTTTTGGGGAGGTTACCATCAGAAACAGGAGTGAAAAGGAGGTGAGGGAGGGTGGAAACATCACAAGTGCTTTTGTGTTTGTGAACGTGTCTGTGATGTTTCTTTAGATCTGTAGCAGGAGGTGGACAGTTTAGGGTGGGAGTGAGCAGGACTGATTTTTTGTTGTGAAAAAGTGATCTGACTTCCTAAATAAGGCAGATTGCAATCTCTTGCTGCTTAATCTTGCTCTCTGTGATGTCCTTCCTGGAACCAAGCAGCAGGACCCTCTCAATTCTTGTTGCTCTTCAGTTGATCTTACTTGGGCCTCGGGGGAAAAAAATAATGTATGTATATGGATAGACTGGACAGTTTTCATTATTGGAAGAATATGAGGAGAAAAGCAGTATTGTTGCATGGCTTTCCTGAATATTAAATTTCATTAAGTAAGATGTATGGATTACTGCTCTCTAGGTACATTCTGTGCAGCTGGAGGAAAATGATCCATAGTAGTTTAAGGTGTTTGTGTTTCTGGTTCAAGAGGAATGGGGACAGGAACTGGGGAAGGACAGGGACACTCAAGTGTAATGGGTGAATTGCACAAATCATAAGCAGTGTGTGCACCCCTAGTGGAGAATTCAAGATGAAGGTGAAGTTTGAATAGGCTAGGAAATTCCAGTCGGGGCTTCAAGGAGGCTCTTGGTAGTCAGAATCCAATTATATTATTTCAATAGCTCCTTGAGAAGTTGCAACACAAAGCTCCTTGGGCCTTTGCCTTTCTAACTGGACCTTTGGTTATTGGGCTGCAGTCTATTAATACCATTTTAGTGTGGTGCTGTTCACACAATTTTTTGTTTAGCAGCTCGCATCAAGATGCATTATGGATAAATGAAGATGAAGAGCTAGAGTTAAGAATTGAAAAGACCTTAATTTCCTCAGAGACTATCCTTTAAAGGTTGTTGAGGCTGAGGCCGCAGTGTTGACTTAGCAGGAATGGTGAAGCCAATGCAACTGTCTACTGAACTAGTTAATAAATAACAGTAAAAGAATTTCTTTCACTAGGTGAAATTGGCGGTTGTTGTTGCCAGTAAATTGCAAGTCATTTCAATGCAGCCACATTTATTTTCAGCATAGTTGCATGTTCCTTCTTCTGTAGTCTCTCTTTTCCTTTCATGTTTGTACCGACTTTCAAATGAGAAAGCTAGTGTTCGTTCTGAAGGGATACAATTATTCAACATTATCTTCTAATTAATAAATGACTAATCATACTGTATTAACCTTAGTATGTACTTTCTGTGGGTGACATGCTAATGCAGTGTTTTGTAATTGATAATATCTGGATTCAGCAGCGTACACTGACCCTTACAAGCTATCTTGCAATGTCTATCAGTAGAAAATGAAAAATAAATCATGCAATAGGAACCCTTTTTCAGAGTTCAGGTGCAATATATGTTGTATCTGCATGTATATCTATATAGAAAAGAGCCTCGATTACCTTTTTCTTTGTTTATATAATGCTTTTTTAAACAAGAGTCAGGAATACAGGACTATAACGTTACTGACACATGGAATGTAAATGTCTTCGCTTGGACTCCTGTAGCTCTCTGAATATATGAAATACTTGACCTTTGTAGAGTGACATGCCTATGCTTTTTTTTCTATATGTCACATAAATAGCGGTAGGAAACTCAGGAGTCCATTGGAGGGATGGACTCTGCCCTGTGCTGGCCTCAAGTTTTTACTCCACTTGTGAGGAGGCCAACTCATAGCTTGATCTCTTTTCATTTGACAAGCTTTCCAGTCTGTTCCTGCATCCGCTGGGAGTTGCCTTCCCTAAAGGCCAGTGACTGGAAGGGTGGAAATGGCTTATGGGCACCTCGCAGATCACAGCAATGCCACATCCCAGACCTGTGTTCGTATCATTTTCCTTTCTTAGACAGATGTAATGCATTTAGCTGTTAGGAATAAATCTGTCGGACCGTGTTTCCCATTTCATTCACACTGATCCTTTACAGGCCTCTTTTCAAGCCCATACAGTCTTCCTTTTTTTTATTTTTTTATTTTTATTTTTTTCTGTGCCTCTGTGACCAGCTGTTGTTACAGAACTCTGCTTTGGGACTGCTGAGGACGCGTACAAGATGCTGTATCCTTGAAGGCTCCATGAACTGACACGAACAGGGTGGTGTTAAGAGCTCTACAAGCACTGTTTGCCTCCAGAGGTGTAAATGACCCCTGTGCAATAGCTGACCTCTACCAACACAGGAAATAACATAACTTAACATCTTTTTGTGTTTCTAAGGGATAGTATTGAGATTTTGAGGAGTTTTTTTGCTTGGCAGGTATAGTTTTCTCAGGACTGGAAATAAACAGTTTCTTATGGAGGGATAGTTGTAGCAAGAATAGCAAGCCATTTCCATGTATCTGCGTAGCACTTTGAATTGCATCTTATTTTAAAGCCTTGATTAAAGAAGTACCAGCATAATTTATTTTCTTGGCTAAGGTATGCGCTGTTTTACACTACACAACTGGTAAGTCTAGGAGAGAAGCTTTATTGCCCTCAACAGATAGGCGTGGGAAGGCAGGGGTAATAGTCTGTGCAGATCTGCGTCCCTTTTGAAATCAGGTATGCTGGCATGCTGCTTGCAGTGCGAAGGGGATGTGCTCATCTCTAATGAACATGGCTCTAAGGCTACAATTAAAACTCTGACTTGTTCATTTCTATTAGCTGCCTCAGCTGTGCTGTTGTGGTTCCTAATAGGCAATGATACTTAAAATGGCATTATGAAATCTGAAGCACGCTGCATTTGTGATTGTTTGCATTAAAATAAATTTTGCTTCATTGTAAGTGTCCGTTGTGATTATTTGGGAGTCACTGCTGGTGACAGAATGCCTAGAGCTGCTACAGCATAGGAGGTAATCAGCTTTAAGGAACAAATTCATGGTGAGATAATCAAATATTTTCCTCTTCTGGCTAACTAACTAAGTTTCATTTAGGGATAATGATCAGAAGAAGCCCTTTGAAAGGATTTTAAGCCAAATGAATTTGGAAAAAAGCTACCGAGAAGTTCATGTAAATTCTTCCATCTGTAAGGTTCAGAGCAACCTCTAGGTCAGGAATTTTGCAGTAATTTGCAGAAGTATAAATGCTTTAATTAAGCAAGTTTTAAATAAAAAGAAGAGCTCGAAATTGTTGTCTTTAATGTATTTATACATCTGTTTTTGAGGTATTAGGGGGGTGGGGGGAAAGGCATGTTAATCTCAACAGCTAAAATGAGATTGCCATTAGATCCTGAAAACTTCTGTAGAAATATTCACATTCATCTGCTTTGTAACTGCTGCCACACAGTGTTAGCATAACTAGCTAACCTGATGGAAGCTGATAGTCTTATCTGAGGCAATTTAATCAATCCTTACGATTGTTATCAAACATAATGTTTCTGAGGGATCATGTGTTAGCCTGGACCGTACACTGACAAGCAATCCCCTAATGGAATGCATTGCATACGCTTTGGTCCCAGCTGGGATTATTGCTTTCACTTACTTAAATACAAGTCTCGGGTGTTTCAGGTAAGTGCTTTGTCCTTTAGCAAAAGCCCAAGAAACATCATTATGCAGTATACAACCAGTTATTGTTTACAACTTCTTTTTCTTTGAAAAGGAATGAATATTGAGTACTGCTCTGCCTTGATTTTTTTTTAATTAATTTTTGATCAGTAGATGATCTGAAATGCTCCTATCTCAGTTCTGCTGGCCCCACAAACTGGCAAAGGTCCTGAGATAACTGTGGATGTTTGAATCCAAAGCGCGAGCGTAGGTCTAGATAGAAAAGTTCACAAAGCAGCAAGGTAACCAGGCTATTCCTCTTGTGGCGTTTGTGAGAACATAAATGAACGGAGGTGTTGTGGGTGAAAAGTATTCTTGTTTTACAACGACTCGCCCTCAAGTTCAGCTGCAGCCTTTACTACAGATACAGGGGTATGAAACAAGCACGGGCTGTTGGACACAAATGCTCACTGCCAACTGTGCTACGTACCTTCAGCTGTTCATTGAGCTGCCACATTACAGGCAGCAAAGCAAATATTTGGACCTCTACTGTGTCACAGCTGCAATTGGGAGCCAGATCATCCTGGTTTATGATGCTGTTCGACACCGTGTATGCTAACAGTATCATTGGAAATGTAATAGGCTGGGTTTTCTCAAAATCTGTAACGATGCTGCAGGGATGTGTAACTCAGCAGCTACAGTGAAATAAATGTAAATTCTTCCTCCTGTTCTGTTCATCTAGGTCTAAATCATGTTTCCTGCTTTGAATACATCTGGGATCCCTCCCTCACCATTTCCTCTAGTAGCAGAGTTCAAGTGCATTTGTGCGTTTTGTAAAGGAGTTCAGCAAACTTCCAAATTTCACCACCTGTCAGCAATCAGCACTGACTTACTGGAGATGTAAATAGAGATGTAAATACAACTCCAGAATGGTTTTTTGTTTTTTGTTTTTTGTTTTTTTTTGTATTTATGGGGGGAAGGGAGGAGGAGGAGAAAAGATTACACTGCATTATAGCTTTGGTCAAAAGAGGCTGGTGTTGCGCCCCAGCTAGGTGGGCTCCTGTGCCTTTTCTTGGTTAAAGTAGGGCAAGGTGTGTAGCATGCAGAAGCCACAGAGGTGATGTAGCTAACACAATATCCAGTCACTTTGGGTTTCCTGTCTTGAAAGACCTCTTGTAACCGGGTTGAAAGGGAAAGGTTTTCAGCACGAGGTTAAAGCTTGAGTCTCTGCTCTGATACTTTCACCCCTGCGCAGCTCATGGTCTTTGAGTTTTAGGCAGAATGAATGAGCCAAGTTTATTCTCTCAAATCTTTTATAATGCTGCTGGCTCTTGCCCACTGGAAAAATCAGAGCCTTTGTTTGGTGTTTGTGCACAGAAGCAGTTCGTTGGCTTTGTTGTATTTGTGTAGGTAACCAGAGGAGTTAATAGACCCCAAAGGGATCGTGTCTCAGTTCAAACAGAGTAACTCTCATATGAAGAAGATAATTGATTAAAAAAAAAAAAAAAAAAAAAAGGCAATATTTCCTTTTTGTGATTATCCCAGAATATAGTTTATTACTCATAGAACAGCCAGTCCTGACCTCGTTGCTTCACATGTCCACATGTCCTCACAGTCTGTTCAGGGTTCTGCTGGTGAAGAACTGAGGCTAATTAGTGCTTAGTATCAATTGAACAGTAATAATGAAAGAAAATGCATTGCTAAAGCTGACGTGAATGACTAGTAAAGCTATTGTGGCCACAGCTATTTGTGTACTTGATTGTCTGGTCCATTGGCTTCCGATGTAAAGTGGGCTAGCTGTATAGAAGATCGATTTACAAGAATGGCAATTTTCCTCCACCATGTTAAAAAGCGAACCCGTGAGCACGATGACACATCTGCGAGGTTCGTGCAGCCTCAGGTGATGCTGCATGTAAGAATGAAAAATGGCTCATTTAATGATCAAATATAACATGAAGAAAAACTGGACAGGTAGCAGTACTTTGAAAAATATTCCAGGACTTGTCAGCAGGCTACGAACTGGTCATAAGGCTTGGGTACTGTGCTGTTCCTCGATTGCTCTTGGGTGAGTGAATAGAGTGGTCCTCTGCAAGACATTTACTACAGTTCTGGAAGTCCTCTTTTGGCAACCAGGTTTTGAGAAAGATGTAGATGAAAATTCTAGATCCGTTTTACTGTTGCTCTCTTTTAGACCACAGAAGCTATGCGAAGCTGAGGCAGTTAACCTGCGGGGTGTGGAAGTTTGTAAACAACGGTGCCCTGCTGCTCTGTCTCCCCTGAGAGCAGACCAAGGAGTTGCTAGCTGAATTTTCAGTCTGGAGCAGTTCAGACAAAGAGATGGCCTGTTCTCCATCACTGGAAGCCTCTAACAGTAGGTTGAAAGCACCTCTGTGGGTTGGATTGTTACCCTCTCGGCTCGGGTCAAGGCAATGGATGACAGCTTTTCTAGGCTTATTTTCTGTGTAGTGTGTAGCATGTGGAGTCTCCTAAACTGATGATCTTGATGTCTAGCAGAATTGTTTGTGCAGGCTTTCACATTGTACATATAATCATATTAAGGTAGATTTCAAGATTAGAATCACCCGAGTTTTTGTCCCAGAGAACAGATCTTTTTGACACAAGCAGGAAATCAGTCCAGATTTCACATTATCTCAAGTTTGATTTCTGGCTTCACTGACTGAGCAGATGGGATCAGTCCCATCTCAGCGTGCTGCTAGGAGAATAATGATGATTGCAACTCTCTGTTGAGGTACTTAGGATATTTCTCATTCAGGGCTTAAATTAGAGTTTCAAATTGTTTGTAAAATTAGTGCATGTTATGCTTATGTGCAGTTGAAAACATATTGTATAAATGAGCAAGAAGATCTGATCCTACATATTTATGTTTTGTTGTTGTTGTTGTTTTTCCTCAACTCAGCAAATATGAATGGAATAAATCCTGGCCCGTTGAAATCTAGAAAGTGTGCACACTGTCTTAAGATGCACCACGATTTCAAAATGCACTCCTTTCCCACATAGATGTGGAAACCTTGTAAGCTAAATTTAGCTTAAGGCGCTTTTTTATTGTTTTTACAGCTAGGAGGTCTATGTACTCCTAAAATGGCAGCTTGTTTTGGTACTCGTTTGTGATGACACAATAATTGCGCTAATATTGCTGCTGGGAAGTTCAGGATTGTAAATTCTCTCCTAAAAAATAAAAATAATAAAAAAAAATACACAAAAATTATATTAAGTATTTTAATGGCAATAAGAATTCATGAATTTCAGCACGACATCTGAAATATAAGACTTTTGTTCTCTTTCTGAACGGAGCTCTGCTATGATATCCAGAAATACTTCCCATTAATCATTTTGTTAAGGCTTGCCAGCATGTAAATCTTGCCACGGCTGGGAAAAATCAGTACCCAAAATGAATTGGAAATCAGAAGCACCACAATAGCATATATGATGTGTAAAGCATTCAAAATACTGAGCTATTGTCAAAAGTCTAAAAAGCAAGTTGGCCAGCAAATGAGCCGGTGTGCCAGGCTGCAGCCTGAGAGCCCTGACAAAAGGAGCTTGCTGCTCGATGAAATTGGTATGGCACAAAGATGGGTGGAGAACAGAAAGAGCTGCCCCGTGTGTGCTCGCAGAGCCCAGGCACTCGCCTCTTCGGGCAGGGGCTGTCGGGGTGCCCTGCGTGGGTGTCCCCGGGCCATGAAAGCTGCAGCTCGGCCATGGGGAGCAGGAGGAGAGGTCAGGTGCCTGGCGGCCTTCAAATGCGTAGCTTGGGTTGGGTTTCTTTTTCTTTGGAATTACTGCACAGTGCACAATCACCAGGACTGCCTTCTGGGCCAATAATTTGGTCTTTAAGGTTGAGGGTCCCAGTTTTTCCCTGAAGTATTTCCCTTCCCTCCCGGTCCTTTTTAAACTAGAAAATTAAGAATTGGCTGATCCCCTTGTTGAGTCTGGACAAAATCACATCCTTTAAGTATCCCTCTGACTTGTCATGGGTGAGTTTTGCTGTGCTGCAGTTCGCTTCAGTCCTTCCTCAATGATCGGTGTAAGCTGTGCCTGTCTCTTTGCTTTGGGTTTCTGCGGCACCAAGTGCAGCGGAGGCACTGCAAGCAACATCAGACCTCGCACGACCCTGAAAAGCAAACACTGTTCATGCAGATGAACAGCGGTTTTCATTTCTGCCGAACACATACTCATACGTGCTTCAGTATCTTCTCACTAGTTCCTCCTGGCAGACTTGGGTGTGGAAGTGCTTACCAACGGAATATTTCTGTTTTCTTTGTCTTCTTGCTTGAGAGCTTTTTGAGAAGAGATGCAGCCCTAGCGCCCGCGTGGCCGGGGGAGGCGGCGTGCAGAGCAAACCTCGGTTATCGGTGCGCCGATGCTTGGGGAATTTGTCAGACTGGGCGCTGAAATTCCCACTAACAAGCTCAGTGTTTCTTGAGCACTTCGTAGGGTGGTGGCTAGTAAAATAGTAAGAAAGAGCAGTCTGCAGAGAGGAGGAAAAAAATAAAAAAGCACCCCATATCAGTTTCTGTAGTAAATGCAAAAACTGGCCAGAACTTCTGTTGCTTTTGACCAGGACCGAATTGGAAGTAACAGCTTGATGCTGAAAGCGTTTATATCTCGTTGCTTGTCCCTTGAGCTGTGCAGTTCTGCCATCAGGGTTTCACAGAAGCAAACCTTCCAAAGCAAATAAATAAATAAAATCCCAGCTGACAAGCTAATATAAATGGTATGAAACAGAAGGGTAAATGGGGAAAAAAAAGACTGATTTGACATAAACAAATTAGAGCTGTTGACAGTGTGGGTGATTTTGAGAAGTGCGGTTCCATTAAATTCACAGATACGAATCCTGACAAATAACAAGCCACGGTAATTTATATAAACAAGGAAAGGAAATAATGAGTGGATGTGGAAATCTAACAAGAACTCGGCTGTTAGCACAGCACCAAACGTGGCCGTATGGGTAGAGAAAGCTGCGAGCCCCTGCCACGAGGAGACAGCGCCAAGTGCAGCGCCTCGCTGGAAGCGCTCAGAGCGCTGCGCTGGTGTGGGGAGCCTGTGGGAAAGGCTGCAGTCCTCTGCCTTTCACATCCCGTGGAAAACAGAAAGCACACGTAATCAGCAGGGTTAGACTGTAAAGCCAGAGAAAAGCTGAGCTCTCTTGGTGCTGTGTTGTTTGTGAGCAAACGGGTGTCCGGGGGCAGCTGTCTCCAAGGCTGATCCATGCAGATCCCTGTGCTGTACAAGCAGTAGGGCTGCGGTTTATCCATCGCCTGAGACTCCTGCTCATTCATCTGGCATTTAATCAGCTTGACACTGAAGTTTCCTTGCAGGTGTGCAGTGCTTGTTGAGAGTGTTTGGCCAGTACCTCACCTAACCCGCCGCTTCCTGCCTGCAGGCACCTCCCGAAGTTCATGCTGCTCTGCTGTTATTGTAAAAAGAGCTTTTTTCCACCTTGCATTGAGGGCTGCTAATGGACAAACCCATTAAAAATTCAAAGCACTGAATTTATTTAGATAAAAGCTGTTAATTATAAATGTCCAACCATATGGCCATTAGGACTAATGTTTGGTGGGATAAAGAGAAAATGAATATTTCAGACAATAAAGACCTGTTTTAGAAAATAGAAACTTTCTTAATGTTATGTTTCATGTAGGCTTAACAATGGCGTGGTGGTTGGTAGCCTGCAGTGGCTCACACTAAATAACTTTGTATTTTTTTTCTAGTTAATGCCTTGCTATTGAAGTGTCTCTATTAAAAAAGAAAAAAAAAGAGAGAGAGAGAGAAAGAAATGCCTCAAGGAAAGCCAGATGGCTGAATATCGGCATCTGAAATGAAAATAAAATATTCAGCCATACATATGTGCCTTAAATACACTTAGCTGTAGTAGTCCTTTGTTTATGAGCCAGGCTTTTCTCTATTGCTTTTGCATTGGTAACTTTGAACTTGTTCTGCATATGCTTTAGTAGATCAAAGTTGAGTGAAAATGTGCTTAAGTCCATGTTTGTGCCTTGTGGTTCTTGTCCCAAATCAAAGAGGCAAGGTCAGGCTTTGGGCAGATGTCACGTTGTGAAGTTAAAGGTTATTTTGGGCAGGTGGAGAGATTAGTTTTTCTGTATTGGTATTTCAGTCTGGCAGTTTTATTTCAAGCTTTGCATGTGGACAGGGGCATTGTTAGCAATGCTTTGAATGCGTCACAGCATTTCCTGATGGTAACACTGCCACTGCCTGTAGCTCTGCTCCTACTGAAACTCTTTGGACTTCACCTGCAGCCATGGAGTGCTAGTTGCCTGCTACTGCGTTGTGCAAAGTGAGCAAGAGCTCAGGAACACGTGTGTGCAAACAGGCAGCACCACCAACAACTGAAAAGCGCCGTGAGGACTCCTGAAAACCCATCTTACATAGAAGCCCAGACAACTGGAGCAGTCTACGTAATTCCCGGCAGGTATCCAGCATTTTTCATACGACATTTAAAAGGCAGCTGTTGTATTGTTTCTGCGCTGTGAAGTTCTAGGTTTGGTGGAAAAAAAAATCCTGTTAATCGTTCCTGTGTTTTCCTGCTTTAATAGTCAGGGTATTTGAAGGCAGTGATTGAAGACCAGGTAACATCAGTCACTGGCAACAAAAAAAGCGATTTAGGAAAATGTGTCCATCAGAGATCCTTGTGAAGGGTGCCCAAACAGAACCTGCCATTTCCTTCACATTGTTGAAGGGTCAAAAGATCCTTGATGGAAATGGAAGGGAAAAACAGTTGCATGGCCTATGTTTCTGTGAGTTGGGTGAGAAAGCTGAAGAGATGACGGTTTGTTCCAGTCAAACCTGCTCACTTCTTTCCCCCATCTTTAAAGTTGTGAGCTCTCTTTTCTTTTCCTTGGTGCAGCCCTAGCCTGGACCTGCTAGCAGAGTTACTTTGCTGCCATCAAACTCTTTTTTCCTTCCAGTCTTGAGACTAATAAGTGAGTTTAAAGGACTAAGCTGTTGGCACTTGTGATTCAAAACGTGGGCAGAAAATTATGTGGTGCCAATTAAAGCTGCATGAATTGCAGTTACGTGGCCCTCTGCACAGTCTCTTTCAGGCTTCCTTACCACCCTCATCTTTTGGCCCACCCACTCAGGAATGCTATGAACTTTGGTGGCATGTGAGACAGCGTAAGTACCATTTTGGCGAGTCACTGAGCCTATTTGAGGAAGGCTGCGGGTGGGTGCAGCTCGGTGAGCCTTGCTCCCGTTGGGGGAGGGAGCAGAGAAGGCGTGATCAGAAATGAGATGTGGCGGGGGCTGGACCGGTGGCTTTCCATCAGGTCTTCACTGTCATAGCTGCTGCCTACAGCGATGTATTTTTAGAGCAGTTATATATTACGGTGATGTCAGATGCTGTTTTGGGTCTTTTGTAAAGGAAGAATGGGAGAGTGAAAAATGGATTAAGGTTTCTGGTAAAACTGCTAAACGTGTGTGAAGACTTGCAAGGTCTCCTTGCTCTTCAGTGCAGAGGTGATCCAAAACTTTTAGGAAACATTAGGAAAGAAAGAGGCCCATCTAATTGTTCTAGGTTTTTGTTTCTAATAAAGGGTTATTAAAATTGGAAACCACTTTCAAATTGGCACAAACCGTTTTCCTTACCTCTTAGTTTTTACCTGCTGCCATTTGCTCACCCAGCAGCAGCAGCCGATGGAGCTTTCCAGCAGTGTTGTGCAGGGACAAATGCCACTTGTCCTGTACAGGAATGGAAGTTCAGAGTTAGCTCGTACCTGAGACCTGACTGAGGGAAACACAAGCACAAGGTCAGACACTCTGACCTACACAGAACCTCATTCAAGTTCAAAGTTTTACAGAGTAATAGAACTGTAAATGAATATGTGGAAAATACTTTAAGAGTGCTCAAACATTGGTACTGTGTAATAACACTGGCCTAATTCCATCACTAGACTTTTTGATCTGTTCTGGTTACTCAAAAACTCCACCTGCAGAAGCGATGTGTGATTCCTGAATATGCAAATAAAACCACAGACTGGAATCCACTGCTGGGCAATAGAAGATAACTTAAAAGCTGTCGTTAGTGATGCTACCACAGGTTAGCAGAACTGTACTGCGCATACACAAAGGTCCACAGGCAGTAAGATTAGCTGTCCTCTGAGCAACCCTGCTCCCAGGAAGAGTCAGCTCATCATCCGGTGGATCTGAAGCCCCGTGGGTGAATGCGGTGGTTTGGGATAATTTGGTCCCACAGCTCAGATTTTGTTTCTGGGCTGGCAACTTACAGTTCTGAAGGGCCTTTCTTGAACCTAGTGAAAGCAGCTGCATGATCTGAGACAAATTCAGAGTAAGTTAATTTCCGTAGGAATCACTGCCGTCCCGAAGTCAGTAGTGATCCCACTACCCTTAACCGTGGTTTCGCTGTGGAGTAAGCTGGCCCTCCTGAATAAGCTCGTTTGTTTTTGAGGGGGCTGTTTGCGAGGCCAGCGTTGTGCTTCCCCCGCCGTACAGGAGAAATGTCAGTGCAGTGGTTCTCTCGGCTGTCAGCACGTGGAGTGCCCCTCTCCCACCCCGGAAACGGGGAATTCATCACTGCGGTGTTTGGGCAGGACTCCCTGAGCGCTGGGCAAGGTGGTCAGGCTTCTCGGGAGAGAACTGCTCAAGATGGGGCTGCTGGGATTTTGCGTTACAGGAAACGCGTTGGTGTGATGCACCTCTCTGCACTCAGTGCGGCCAGATGATCCGATGTGCCAGGATGCCTAAAAGAGGGCTAAGATGTTGTAATGGATGTCCAAGTCAACCGTTACTGTTCAGGGCGCAGCAGACTTGGTGGGAAATCCAGAGCAGGGAAAGGAGGTTTGTGCTCTTCGCTTGAGTCAACGCTGTCGTGATCCATATCGCTTTGACTTGGGCCAGCCACAACAGACTGCTCTCTGCTTCTGAGGCACGGGGTGGTGGTAGCTCCACATCAGACACCGGCATGAGTACATCATCCCATGCATTGCTTTGTACATGGCTGCTACTCTAGTATAGCATACCGTGCTGCCCAGTGGTAGAATGAAAGGGGCTTTCTGGGCTTGGCTGATAGTATTCCTGTAGGAATCTATCAAGTAACTTTTGGTAAATTCCCAAACCTCAGCTTTAATCTAGACAGAGCCATTTGTGCTGTCTTCATTTCTTGAGACCTTTTTTTTTTTTTTTTTTTTTTGAGGAAACTTCTATTTGCATTTGTTTGTAAAACCCTTCCACTTTAGCAGATGGGAACGTGTTCAGTGACTGTCTTATTTCAGTGTGAAAGTCAGTCTATTTCAACGCACATGTGCCTTATTATTTGGAATGAGATCTTCGTAACCATAACAATTGGGAGGTGGCCACACAATCTGCACTGGTTATGGTGACCTCTGTCGCCCTGACCTTCATCCGCTAGCGATCGCGAAGCGGTCTGGTCTGTTTCCAATCCTGTGCGTCGCCCTCTGAGCTCATTTGTTTTAAATTGTATAGCAACAGCATTTACTGTTTAAGCAAAAATCTCTTAGCACATGTCTGTCTTTATTGCCTTTTTTCCTCCTCCCTTGAAGCTCTTTGCAATTAAACCTCAGTAAAATACGAAGCATCAGAAATGTTAAACTATCTTGGCAATGAAGAGGCATGAAACAGATGAATAATGAGAAGCGAAAGATAAGCAGTAATGCCACTTTCATTCTGGAGTGCCTGTTCTGGCAGAGAGTTCACGTCACCTTTTACTACTTCATATCCTATTTATGACTCACAGGAATGATTAAGAAAAAAAATATCCCAGCAAAGAACAGTCCTTAGATTTCTGCTTTAATTATGGAAATGAGAAACTTCAAGGCCTCCTTTGCTGCAGATTAAGAAGTATCTGTGAGATTTCTCGTGCAGTTTAACTTAGTCACATGAGGATAAAGGAAAGAGGGGGGAAGACTCGTATTTTTCTTAGATGTGCCCATTTTGAGGAGCATGTGAGTGCAGCTGAGACACCGCACATCGCTTACTTTTCATTTCTTCCCAGATGTTGGCCTGAGACAATCCTGTGTTCATGGATAATAGACACTTGTGATAAATATCGTTCACTGAGCTTTGCCGTTATGAGCAGGAGATCAGGGGGTCTGGAGACTCCCTGTGCAGCTTTTTTAGCTCTTGTATTATTTTTCTATGTGAGAAAAACATGTTAGAGCTATAAAACTCAGTGGACCTGCTTCTTTCCGTGTTTACACTAGTTTTACAGGGATGTTTCTTTATTGCTTTCAGTGGAGTTTGCTGCTAATTCTCACTTCTGGAAGAAGTCTGAGTCCTGTTATATTTGGCAATTTAGGTTCACAAAATTTATGTGATGTTACTTGTATCCTGCTCTATATTTAGCCTTGTTTTTAGCAACCTGGAAAGCAGGAAGTAAAAATCCCATTAAATATTTCTGTGTAGTGTGCTGAAGTGAGAAGTTTGGGTAGGTCGGCGTGGAGAGACTGGTAGTGAGAAGAATGTGGAGGCATTAGGTCTGAATTCTCAGCACTATAGGCAAGTGACACAATGCAGGGAGATTCAGCAAAAGTTCCTGCGGCAAAAACAAGCCAAAGATCAGATGCAAAGGACCAAACCCAGCAGTGTGCTCCTATACAGAGGGGGACGTAATTGCCTGAAGAGTTCCCCGAGGTGTCTGGAGGATGTAACACAACACCCATCAGTTGTGCAGAATGCTGCAAAAACATTCTAACTGGGTCTGGTTCTCTTGCTGCCAGTTTAAGCAAGCCATGGGATTAGCATTGTTTCCCTATTCTCTACATCGTGCCAGGAGATTGAGGAGATAATCAGGAAATAGTTTGGTCAAAGTGCCATGTTTACTCTGGCTATATAGCAGCCCAGAGGGTTTCTGGTGATCTGTGTAACAGAAGATGGGAGCCCTGAAAGAGTTGCTTATGTTGGATGGGAGCGTGCCTGATAGTTTGTCATGAACCTTAAAGCTGGTGTTTCAAGGATCTGAGTTCCCCTAACCTGGCAGGTTTCTGCTACAGTTTCATATTGCCACAAAAGCTTTTCAGCTTAACAAGCTGGTATTTTCCAATATGAGAAAGCTTTGTCAGAACATCTCTGAGTAAATCTTCAGTGGTATTCACAATAGCAGCCTGCCAAAGGAATTGCAATGAATGTTAACTAAGGTATTCAAAGCCAATGTGAAACTTAAATAATAAAACGAACCTTGAGTTGCTTTTGATCGTGCGTATCCTTTGTGTGTGTGCATGGAATCAACAGACTCATATGCCATGGAGCCTTTAAACAATACCAGCTCTTCACGTTCATTCTCTGTGCTGCACTAGGGAAAGCAGGCTCCATCTGCAGTGTGTTGGAGACCCACAATGTAATTGCTCTATTCCAGCAGGAAAAACAACAACAACAACAACAACAAAAACCACTTCATACGTCTAAAAACCCACTCTAGAGGGACTGCAGCAAAACCTGTGGAAATAGCCTTAATTCCTTTTAGTAGCACCTTGGGAAATGGGTTTATAGTGACATCATCCTAGAAGAGCATGTGGTGATTTCCTGGAGAGACCTACACATCTGGATGGATAACACAGGCGGTGTCTTCAGCTGACGGATCATATTGCACAGACCCACAGCACTACCTGCCCGTAGCAGTATACTCTGAAGGGGTAATGGAAAACTGCAGCTCTGCTCCTCGCGTACCCGGCTGAGCCTGTACTCCAGCTCTCAGCGTGGCCGTCTCGGTGACAATACCTTGAATTCAGTACATCCTCGACTGAGTTCTGTTTTTGTACTGTCCAAGCCACACAATTTCCTAATAGCTCTAAAGGAGAGCATATCCCCTAAAGGGAGAGACAAACGGTGAATGATTTGAGGATAGGTATGCTGCACGATGTCATTCAAGGAGGCTGAAAGACGGGAATTCAGCAGTACACACTTTTCACCTCTATAAATAAAGCCAAATGAAAATAACAGATTATATTCCCACTGCCACCTTATTAGCACAGCTTACAATATGGCAAGGGTTTCTGAATTTTCCATGCCCAGGAAGGCTTTTTTATTTTGGTTTCATGTGAAAGTGGAGTAACTGGAATACAGGAGAACTATGTAATGGAACCTTTTTGAAAAGCAGGCCATTTGGGCTGTTCTTGTGTTAAAATAGAAGCAATTTATTATTATTATTTACTTCCAGAAGAAAATTCTGGCAAAACATCCATTTGTTTAAATTTCACTTAGGTCACTGGAAAGCATTTAAATAGCAGTAATGTAAAATTCTCCTGACAGTGGAAGAAAAAAAGTATTGTCATTAACATCCCATCCAAATGTGTAAGTTTGGAGGAAATTTCATTTAAGAAAAGCATACCGTGAGTGCTGAATCAGAATTGGTCTGTGTAGATCTATAGGTAGAGGCACACAATTCAGTCAGTTTTGAAGATTTTGAATACTTAATCTAGATCATAAAAGGGCTAAAATCACACTGAAATTTCTAGGCTGTGCTGCCTATTCAGTCATTGTTGTTGATCTCTTGTGGTCCAAAATGATTAATGGCATCTGAAAACGGGAGCTCAGAGATGCCTGTAACTTCTGCCCACTGCTCCACAGCCACCATATGTAGGTGAAAGATGTCCCTCAGACAGCTCCTCAGGAGGTCGTCCACGCTTTCTGGGCCTCACTTAAGTTGGTGCCTCTTAATGGAACTTATTGGGATTTTAATTAAACGATTTTTCAGCTTGAAGTGTTTTGTGCTTTGAAATATTTCCAGAAAATAAAGCAGCAGCTGCCCTTTAACATGTAAACTCAAGACAGACAAGGAAGCTCCACTTTTTCTCCAATTTACCCTGTTCCCCTCAAAAAAAAAAAAAAAAAAAAAAGAGCCAGACACATTTTCCAGGAAATTAAGGCCTTCAGTTTTAGTTACACATTGGATAAGTGATCTGTAGCTTCAATTGGACTGTGTTCATTCTCTGAATTTGCAAACAGTTCTGTACTTTTCTGACTTAATGAGCTAGAGTAGCCACATGAATTCAAGGAATAGTGACTTCTACCAGCCTCTAAAACTAAAGACAATCCTGCAGGGCTGTCACAAAGCAGTATTTCTAGCGTTTATGTATGTGGTGGCATTGGTTTGTATGCCTGCTGACTATGGAAAAATGTAGCTTTTCCAACTAGTATTTTATCAGCTGTGATATAAAAAATGCAAGTCACTTTTGGTTGATCTAATTAGAGTTTGCAAATTGTAATACCAAACAAAAGCCAGTCGCTCTGTATTAAACATTAACTATGGTTAGTGGAGGTTCTGTTTCTGAGGGGTAGTCCGCGTACATGTATGTAATTAGCCTCTGTCAGAGCTGTTGATCCTCTGTTTTAAGACTAAAAACAAGACAGGATAACCTGGCATATCTGAGCTGCTGTGTGCAAGCTCAGCGCTCAAAATGTTGCCAAGGTACATATAGATAACCAACAGTACGATTGTAAATTTACCGAGAAATCCTGCTGTGAAAATAAAGGTTTAACCATAGCTTAGGATTCATACTGGGAACTACTCTTTTTCCATCTGGGTACTGGTCACACAGTGCTTACGCTCCCTAGTATGCCAGCCCTCTTGCTGAGGACAGCTGATGATGAGCACACTATAAAATGCTTGAGCGTGTTTTGAGAGTGGGAAGGACTAACAAATGCAATAGATATGAATGTGATACATTTGTAATGAATTGGACATACCAAAACTACATTACGGTAGCGTGGAGAGTGTGGTTTGACCATAAGGATGCCAGGGGAATCTTAATCTATTAAGGCTGATGCTTTGTCCTTAATTCACCCTGTCATTTCTAGGTATTACAGTGCATGGCACCAAACGGAGCCCACTGCCTCACATCTCGTGTTTAATAATTAAGAATATGATGTGAATTATATTGGACAAAAGGAATCTGCTGTGAACACACTTTCACCCTCCAATTTTCACAGTGTATATTTAGGACAAATCTCAAGTCTTTGCAGCTGGGGGGGTGGTGGTACATGAAGTAGCTGTAACATTGGGGGAGCGGGGGGCAGGGAATCACCTTGTGAAATTTAGTGCATTTGCAGTACAGAGTATTTAGACTGCTGCATTAGAAAGCAGGTACTTAAGGGAACGTAATGGCTCAAGATAACAGAATCTGTATTTTGCCTCATTTGGGCTGTGTATCTCTATTGTGTAAATCCATAGAGGTATATTCAAGGTGATTAGCTAGGATTTAGTTCTGTGTGGGAGCAGGGGGAAAAGGTCTAATGGAAATGTTGACAGACCATTAACTAGAGTATCACTAATGGGTGCTATAATAGATAGAGATATTTTTAATTGTAAAGAGGTTAATTGGTATTCCTCATTTGCATTCCTTTCTTCCTGAATGGTAGCAATTGTAGCTCATCCATTGATAGGAATGGCTATTATACTGAGAGAATATAAAGGATCACAATATTTTCTCCAAGAAAATAAGTATGTATATGTGGAAGAGAAAGAAGTTAACTGACACATGATGATTAGCCAGCTATAACTGCGGAGAAAAGCAGTTTTCCTAACCATGTGTGTAGGGAGTGCCTGCAGGAAAATGTTTCCATAGTACTTAGAGGAATTTGATCTTTTTAATTGCTTGGGAAAAATAGCTCACTTCCACTGAAACGTTTGCAACAACACGTAAGTCATGGTAATTTTCAGCCTGCTTCTCTACGGAAATGAAAATTTTTGGAAACGTCTGAGAGAATCTACTGCTCTTTTGCTCTGTCTCAGGTGCTGAGGGGAGTACTTACACAGAGCCCTAGGATGAGGCCCACCTCCCTGTACTAACGGGATAAAACGGGCCTCTGCTGCCCTCCGTGGTGCTTGGTTAGGCCGTGACCAGAGGAGTTGGTGCCCCGGGGCCGCCAGGCTACCTCTCGCCTTGCCACCGGCCCCTTCTGCTGACAACTTTCCCCACACTCTGCAGCTTTGGATCCCGGCAGGGCGACGGGGCCTGGAGCAGCCTGTGGTGGAGCCCAGCCCCGTGCCCAGCAGGCCAGCTGCTGGCGGTGACTTCTGGCTGCGACAGGCCTCTCTGCTCTGTCCGCCCGCGGCTCTCTGTGCTTGGAGCTGGCTCCAGGGGTGGTGATCTGCCGCTGGCTGCCCCAGGAGCAGGAGGAACCCAGGGCCTACCCAGCACCTCCATAGCCACGGCTCTCCTCAGTGCACGACGAGCAGCAGGGAACCGGCCTCCCTCTCCCCTGGAAATCCCCTGTGCAAGGCCTTTCTCTTCCTCAAAGCTCTCTTTCTTCAACTTGAGTTAATGAGACTATCTTTGTCTAATTAAGAAAAACAAGCAATAGACTTCACGTAGCTGTGTCCTCAGATTTTCTTCTACTATTGCCGCTTCTTTAGCTTCACTTCACCGTCTCTCCATCCTTGTTATTTTTTGGCTGTTGCACTTTTCCCCCTGCCCTGTACATGCTCTCCCTAGGGCTCTATCAGCTTCTTCTTCTGAACTGTCCTTGCCCTCCTGCCCAGTCCTGAAGCACGTAGCAAAAAAATATTCTGTGTGGATTTTTTAAATACTGAAAGAAAACACATTCAACAAATGATTTAGTTTTGTGGTTTATAAAGCTTAAGTATATTTTACTGAATGAATATATAGTCTTTTAATTTCTTTATAAAATTAATTCCATAATGAATTTAGCCAATAGCAACAACCTACTCGTAAATGTCATCTCGGTGTGCATAGCAAAACTTAATTATTTAATAGAGGAATCTGTCAATTTGTCAGTCCTTAAATGCAAAATGTAATTTCTTCTATGAGTCTTTCCAGTATTTCAGTTTCTAGTATTTCTTTTTCTAATGGTCCAAATTCTCTTTTGTGAAAGTGAGCAACTCCGATCGACTTTCCCCATCTGTGCCCATTTCCTAACTAAACAGGACTTACCTGCGGTGGTGGGGTGGGGATTTCATGTGATGTTAAAGAATGCAGATTGGAGACCTCCTGTTTCAGTAAAAGAAGTTGCCTCTCACCTCCCATTTCCAGATCTCTTGTAGTACACTTCACCGTGGGTTGCTTTTACAGGTTTTGTGCTCTGTGCCCTTGCAGGCACTTTATTTGTGGAGCTCCAAATAGCTGTGGGGCTCACTGGAGCTCCTTGCTCTCTGAGCAGCTTGGCTATAAACAAGCAGTTGCAAGCTCCTGAACGAGACCCAGCTGGCCTGCCTTCCATCTGCTGGGCTGCCCTGGCTCTCTGCTGCCACAGACTGCCTAGGCAGGGTGGTCCTCTCAAGTACTAACATCCACCTAGTGCCAAAATCCCAAGCTAGTTCTCAGCTTGATCGCTTTGCCAATCTGCTTCACCACACGGCCAGGCAGTACTTTGCCGGCGTGAGGCCGGAGCGGTAGCGGGGGCTGGGGGGGAAGCAGACCGGCGTTCCTGGGTCTGCGCGTGAGCCGGCGCTGCAGCTACACGAAACCCTGAGAGGTCTGGAGATTGTCGAGTGCTCTGATAACACACTTAACAGCTTACATACGTGGTCACATTTTGTACACCGTGCACATGCCCTTCTCTGCCAGCTTGGAACTAATAGAGAGGGTTGCTTGTGTTGTCAGATGTCCTGGGGTTTCTAGGGCAGTGAGCAGCGCCTGTCAGCACCCCCACGAGCTGCGGGATTTTCTGCTCCTGTAGGCTTCAGGAGGCCAAGCCTCTGTGCAACAGCTCTGGCATGTGTGTTGTTTGTGCAGTGGAGTCATGCAGATGGAAGCTGAAGCACACCGGTGTCTGTAGCGTAAGGACTTTTCACTTTAAAAGTCACCGACCGCTTTGGCAGGGGTACTCATTCTCACGCTGTGAAGTGCCCTCTGCATTGTGTGGTGCAAGGAAGTGATCTGGTTGAAAAGAACACCCTCTTCTTTGTGTTTTGGGGTTTCCCCTCGTTCCCACCCCAAATGATTTCTGCTTTGGATCGTGTCCATGACCCAGTTCCCTGCAAGGCCACACAAATGGGAACGAGTAGTGGGGTGTGGGGGTGACGAGCAAGCCTAAACTGCCTTGCCTTTATACTCCATACGGCGGTGTGTGCTCGCCTGTGGGCTGGGAGATTGAGGCTACTCTAAGCAGAAACAGAGCACAGTGTGAGCACAGCCCTACTGACACGGCTGGATTTATCCCAGAAAGCCACCTACTTATCCCTTTCATGAGCTACACAGTAAAAACAGTTTTGCCTGTACAACTGCATCTAGGCTGGACAATTTTACCAGGATCCACTGCACTATAAATATAGATGTCTGTATCTGGGACCTGACCAGAGAAATGTATCTTTACCAGCTTTAATTGATTTTAGCTAGGAGCAAACTGGCTGTAGAAGAACTACTTATAGCTTAACGTTACTGTTGAAAATGTACCATTTAGTAATTAATGGGTTTGGAAAGCAGCCAGAATCTTTCAATCTAATCCAGTTTAAGCAAAAAGAATCAATTGACTTTTTTTTTTTTTTTTTTTTTTTTTTGAATGGTAAATATCATGAAATATTTTACAGCAAATCATGGTTAAAAATAGCCCAGTTGCACCAACTGTCATATAGGATAAATCACTGGCATCAGGATATGATCTTTATGATTTGTGCTCTATGCAAATAAGCACAGGGTTTCGCTCCACATTTTGTATTCAGGCAAAGCTCCCTGTGGACTTCAGTGGGAATTTTGCCTAAGCAATAACAGCAAAATTGGTCCCATGTGAAAAAAAATGATCACTGGGGAAAATTAAGAGATTTTTCTTAAAGGCACAGATGGCACTTAAGCATTTAACTTTAATTGGCTTTTTACATGAGTAGGGACCCCTCTACCGTTGTACCTTTAGAAGATTCCTCCTCAGTGTACTGGAAATGCCTTGCCAAAATAAGAGAAATGCCTGCAGTGGTTGTGGATGGTCAGTCCCTGGGAGGGGTAGAGCCAGTGTGCTCCAGGGAAGTGAAAGGGCACTGTCGAGGGATGTGAAATAGCTGCAACAAATGCCACAATAAGGCAACGAGAGCTTCCTTTTCTCTGTGTGCTGTTAGGCTTGTCGTGGCAGCACTGGATGTGCGAGGAGGGAGAGCAAGGCAAAAGGAGCCAAACGTGGCTGGGAGGAAGAGCAACTGCAGAAGGTCCAGGCATTTAAGAATGAGGCAAAGAGACGTGGATGTTAAAGCTGTCCTGACACATGGGATGAAACAATTTGGAAACAGTTTTCTAGAAGTCTCTATGTAATCTTTCAGCATATGTCGAAAGTTACTTGCAAACAGGGAGATGGTTAGGTTTTCACTTTGCTTAGAGTGATCACAGCCTGATACTAACAGCACGGACAAACCAAACCTCAGAAAATCACTTGAAGGTGGGGTTACAGTGAGCACTGTGTTGCTTTATGTAGTTCTGCAGGTGGTTGTGGCGGTGGCCGTATGTGTTCTGGCTCTGCTGATAATTGTGCAGCTTGCGAAGTGTAGACAGGGCTTGCTTATTGCTCTCTAAGTAAAAGCTCCACTTCCTTAAGTGACACCGTTCAGTCATGTAAAAGCTACCTTAGGCTTACTATGGTAACAAACAGAAAGGTGATGTAATAAACAGGAGACTTTTCTATATATTTCCTCTAGGCTGCTGCCATTTAGAAATAGTAACTCATGTTAAAATCCAGATAAAAATCTAAGCAGTTTCTTTTCTATACCAATAATTTCCTTTTTGCTCAGTCTACGCAGAAGCAAAAAATAATAAATCATTTTGTATTTAAAAAGCATCCCTCTGCTACGAGAATTGAACTGTAACTTCAGCAGTCCCTGGTGCAGACATGTGGGCTATGGTGGTGTCTACTGGTGAGCGTACGCGCACGTTCAGTGCTAAAGGCGCGTCATCGTGATTGCTAAGCCAAGACTTAGGATGCGGCATAGGTAACACTGCCATTGAAAATTTCACCTGCCTCTCATGCATAAGATTTATGATAGGCTTTGTGATGAAACTGTTGTGTTATAATGCAATTAATACTGTTAACTTGGTCCTATCAGCTAGAACTATTTAGAACCAGGTACTAGGTCCTGGAGTTGAACACAAGCCTGGAAGAGTCAAGGCGAGCAGCAAGAAAAGGCTTAGGCTAAGAGATGTGCTCAGAGGTCAGGAAGGCAGGGAATCCGTACTTCAAGCAGCATGGTGTGGCTGCAGCAACTGAAGACTGGCAGCAATAGAAACTAAGAACAAGGACAATAAATAAATAAATAAATAAAAAAGAAGGTAAGGGGAGCGTGTAAAGGAGAAAGAAGCAAGCCAAGTTCAGCTTAGCTTAACCAACGTTTATTTATTTATTTATTTATTTATGGGGGGTGGGGTGGGGAGGTCATTCACGGTGATGAAACCTGTTAATAGTTACATAAATGTAATTAATCTAAATAATTACATAAGGGTCTCTGCACTAAGTCATCTGTGGCCATGCTCAGACCTGGAAATCGTGGGTTTTCCTTTTTCCTGGGGAGCCTTCCTCCATTTTCCAGCCAAGCAGAGACTGAGTCAATAAACCCAAACCCTGTAATCCATTTTTCTACAAGTTTCCCTTACTTCAGGGACAGGCGGACAGCCTTTCTCAGTCACTAAGTGGTCAGTTAGCATCTTAAATTAAATGTTCTCTTCCTCTTGAAAGCCCTTTGTCTCTCTGCCTGCAGACTTCAGGCCTTGCAAATCCACTTTGCTCTGAGCTTGAAAGGGCTTGTTGTCCCCTTGGCAAAGAAGTCTCCTGCAGAGGTCTGTCTCCTCCTATTGTGTGGTTTCTCCTTCCAGGCTACTTACTGCAGCTCTCTGCCTGGCCCCGTTGTGTCCTGCATCTATTAAAAGACTGAGCAGACACCAGTGTGCATTTCTACAGCAGATTGTTCATCTTCCTCTCTTCTCTCAGAGTGCAAATGCAACCACAGGTCAAGTGATATCTCCCCCTGACTTCGTGTGTATTTATACTTATATATATGTGCGTGTGTGTGTGCATGGACAGAAATAAAACAAACGTTTCTATTATGTAATGAAGCCTGGTGTGTTTGTGGGTTGTTTTTTCGCTTGTTTTTAAGAAATTCAGAGTGAGTGCAAATAATCTGTCTGCCAGAATCTTGCATGGTTGTAACTTCCAGGAAGGATCTAGTGCAAAGGAGATGGGGAGAGGGGCTTGATGGCTTCATGATGGCTTGATGGCTCTGAGGAATGGTTCAGTGGTTCTCCATTGCTGGCTGTCTTGAAACCACGGAGTCAGGTGTAGAGCTCTGCAATATGAGAACATAGGTGGTACTCTTTGGAAAGGCATATATTTGTTCTGGCTAGGCCCCCTTTGTAACTAAGGAGTGAAAGCTAGTCATGGCTTCATTAACATTGTCTTTATACATTTATACATATTTAGGGATGATCCTTGCATTGTTCTGTAATAAACAACTTTTTGGGGGGTGGAAATCAGGTTACCTGAATTTTGATCCGATCCTTCTGCCATGCATGCAGAAAGGCCTAAATTGATAATGTAGATGCTTTTTCCTGGGCTGATGCTATCTGGCTGAGACAAGAAGCTTTTCTGTGGTTCAACTGGGAACGGAGCCACCGGCCTTACAGAGGTCACAATGGTTCTCCAGTGCCCTGCCCACAGTGACACTGGAAGGCAGAATGAGCATTTCCTTCCAGAGCTGATGGAAACGTGGTCCCTGGGACCACTGGTACAAGAGCAGTAAGACTTGGAAATTGCCAGGAGTTGCAATAACATATGTAGTCTGCAAGGGGATTGTATCTGGGTTAGTTCAATTACTGGGATGAATCATGCGGTGAAGACATAGCCAAGAGCAACGTTACTCTGGGAAAGAAGATGCTAGCTTTATTTCTGAGCCAGTATCAGAATCTTTTCTTTCAATTTCTGTTCCTCTGGAGGCTGAGTTAGAGCTACCCACAAAGTTATTCGTGGAGATGCCCATTACTTGGGCGTTTCAAGCTAATGGATTAAAATTCATAGTTCTTCAAATTGTTAATGAAATTATAATGAATTTTAAGGGATATCATTTTTAAAGTAACATGGAAGAAATCTCAGTGGGCAATTTCTCTTTGTGGTATATTGACTTGGGGCAGAGATAAGGAAGGCCTGAAATTTTGGAAAGATATGGGAAATAAAAGGCTATTATTACATGACAGGAGTCTCCACTTGACAGAAAAAAAAAGTAAAGAAAAGAAAGAAAGAAAAAGCAAGAAGGAATCCCTCAATTATAGCACAGCTACAGCTCTTCCTTTTAAAGTATCCTTCAAGGAGAAAAAAATCAGCGGTGGAGCTGTAGGCTCGCCTTTGGGCTAGGGGCAGAGCTCTTCTTTTAGGGCTGCGCACTGCTACGGGCAGCGGTGAGAGTCCTGCCCACAACAGGCAGGGGTCTAGGAGCAAACTTTCCTCAGGCCATGCTTCCGATGGTGGTGTTGGCCAATGCTGCCTGAAGGAGGCGACCAGTCTTGCACTGTGGTTGTTTGGGTGGCCATCTCGAGTGCCCCTGAAGGGGATGTGATACTGGGGCTAGGAAATCTGCAGGAAGTACTCTTGGTGTGCTCTGTACCTGAGGGCTTGTGCTTTAGCACCGCTTTTCATGTGAACCTGCATTATTTTGAAAGGAGTTTATTCTTTGTACTTGATTTCTGGTAGTAGAATAGCAGTTGTGAGTTCTAGAAATAAATTCATTTGAGCCAAGATTCATGCGAGAGAAATATGCCTGTAAGCTGAGAAGGGAGGCAGATCAAAATGCCATTTGTCAACGGGGAGCACACACTGTGCGTATTTGGACATTTTCCCCCTTTATGGCTTTAATGCAGGGAGTGAACGCTTCTGCTTTGTGTCCAGGCTGCGGGTTGGGGGAGAAAGCAAAACTGCACACGTTCTGGAAGGAGGAGCTACAACACAGGTTTCCACTCCAGAAAAAGAAAAAAAAAAAAAAAAAAAGGAAATGTTTCCCCCCAAAGCACTGTGCTTACAAATTCCGGATGAGCCTAAACCTGCATGGTTTCACCCCGGATGCTTCTCAAACAGAATGCCTCATTGCAGGGCGTGCATCTTACAGCAACAAAAGTCAAACAGCGCAAATGTCACGCGCGTTCTGTCCGAGGAGCAGAGTTTTGTTCCCGTGCAATGGGAGCAGGTGGTGGGAGGTTGTTTTGATGAGGTTAAAAAGCTCCTCCCCTCCTTCCCCAAGCAGCAGCCTAATCTGCGTCAGCAGTAATTGTGTGCCTTGCACTGCTTTCAGTGAGGGTGAGTGCAAAAGCTACAGCAATACGAGGGATCAAACCGAGGCGTAGACGTTCCTTTTAAGTGGCTGCTCATTTCCTTGAGCCATAACACGGGCTAAAGGTTAACTTACACATTCGCCGTGGAAGAACAATTTTTTTTTGGGGGGGGGGGAGGAGGGAGGAGGGAAGAAGAGGGGGAGGGGGGAAGGGTGGTGTTGCATATTCTTTCCTACCTATAGACCAAACGCGCCAGTGCTCTTGACGCAGGTCTCTTCCCGCTGGATGACTTGCTAGCTGGCCCCAGCGCGGCGGGGACGAGCCCGGCGCTGGCCGGGGGGGCGCCGAGCCCCCGGGCCGGGGTTGGGGTTGGGGTTGGGCTCGGGGTTGGGGTTGGGGCCGTGGCTGCCCCCGAACCCCTCTGCTCGGCCCGGGGAGGCGGCAGGAGCTGTCCGCGGTGCTGGGATGCGGCCGCGCCGGCAGGCGGATTGCAGCAGCCGCCGAGCCCCGCCGTCCTGCTGGCACCCGAAGGTAGGCTGGCTCTTTGTTTGAGAAGCCCTGATTAATCGGCAGCAACAGACGAAGGCAGCTGGAGAGAGCAAGGCTGCCTGTAGTCACGGGGGGGAGAGAGAGAGAGGCGATGCCACAAGCTAGGCTGCTTCAGACCTTCTGCGTCTAAGTGGCGATGAGGGAGCGAGCGCCTTTCCTGCCGCAAGAAGCCATTTGGGTAGGATGTCTTCTACTCCTTACATTCCTCTCTTTTTGTCTCCACAGAACATATTCAAATGAGGCACCTTAGCAATCTCTGTGTTAGTGCATATGATGGTGCTGTAATCTTCTATGTTGTGAAGTGGGCAAGAACCATCCAGTTTCTTCTCTGCTGGACCTCAAAACAGGGTGTTGTTTATACCCTCCCATTAGCTGTACCCTCTCTTCTCTGAATGTGGATTTAAAGAAGCAAGCACCTGTCTTCTCTTGCCACTGCTTTTTTTTAAAAGCCAAACTTTCCATGCCGTTTTAATCGTATGTTAAGAAGATCCGTAATGTAACGCTGACTTACAGTGATGCCGAATTCTACAATCTGGGCAATTTTGCCAACAAGATTTAATGCACTTTAACTGAAGGAAAAACTGAGCCTAACTGCAAACCTGTTTCTTATGGTGCTGAAATATCCCTTCCGACTGCACTGAGATAACCACAGGAAAGGGCTTTTACAGGCAAAAGTCACCTTTGATTATTGCACTTAGCAGTCCCCGTGGACTTGAATTTTGGTACGTACGTATTTTTGAAAATTCTTTGAGCATGCTGATAAAATATGGTGCTAATTAGAATGAAGAAATAATCATACTTACAGAACGAAATAATGAGTAGCTGGAATGCATAACGATGAACTTGCATGTCTTTCAGGGAGGTATTAATCAAGCCATTGCTAAAGTAAAAGCTGAAGTCGATTTGACTGTTTTTGTGTACTTCACATGTTGATTGTGCTTGTAATAGAGACATTCTGCAGCTGGATTTTTTGTTGGTAAAAGGCACTGTTAAATAATTAAAAACATTCTTTGCTATTTTCTGATGAATTAATTGAAATAATTCTTAACGTCTATGTTAGTTACTTATTAGACGCGCTACACCATTAATATTTTACAGCATCTTAACATGATGCTGGTGGTAGTGAAATCTCCATTTCATTTTAAGGAGAGAAAAAAACTCACATCCATCAGCAAGCAAGCTCATTCTTCTGAGTTCTAATACACTCCTGTTTGCATACAGAAGCTGTGTGTATATGTCCCTGTGTGGCTTTATTTCTTCTTTTTGTTCATAAATCGTCCACATAGTAATGGGATGATAAAATGTCATAATTGCACTTAAGTACTGGCTGTTCTGAATCCCGTTTTGTAATTGTCCAACATCCGTGTGGTTAGGAGGAAGCATTATTTTCCTCAGGGGATAAAAGTGATAGAAGTGTTGCCTTATTGCAAAGTAAACAGCAGCTCTTTACATTCTAGAGTCATCGAGGAGTCATTGTTAGCAAAGACCTTTCCCTTTTCAGAAAGCACTGCCAAGGGATGCAAAGAAATTCAAGGCTCATTTTTTTTATTATTATTATTTTCCCCCATTTCTTAGAACTACAGCAAGGATGACTTTCCCATATGAAGGGCGGGATGTCAATAGAAATGGGCTATTGCTTTAAACCCATGCAATAGCATTCTCATTCTACTGAAGGAGCCACTTTTAACCTCTTTAAGTGAAGGACTTAGCACTACTTAGCTTCAGCGATTTCACCCCGGTGCTAGAGCTCATGCTGTACAATATAATGAGGACCAGGTATATAATGAGTAATCCCAGTCAAAATACGGGGATACATTTTGTATTTCCAAATTAATGTAGTATTTTTCTTTAAATGTCTGCATAAGAACTTGTCAGATGATATATAGCAGGAAACTTGTAGCCTATTTGAGACGGTCTTTACTTTCTGTTTGATGTGAGAATTTAATGCATTACTGTGTGAAAATAGTAATGCCAGATCATTAAGAATGAGGAGGGAATACAACTTCAAAAAACATGTCTTAGAAATTTTTCACATCAGATTCAACTGTTGGGGTATTGCAAAGGTCAGCTGGCATAAGGCACAGTTACGATAAGAGGAGAGTTCTGGAAAGTAGTCTCTAGTATTTTTTTTCATCACTGAATTTTTCTTGCTTGCAGAGGAAGTATTCTTTGTACACCCGATACCATTAGGTCCTCATTGGCACTGCTGTGGTCAGCAGTTTGTGAAAATTGGATATGGCTTGTCTACAGATCTCTTACTGCCTTGCCAGTGACTAGTACACAACAGCACAAACTTGAGGGCTGAATGGCTGATCAGTACCCTTGATTTGTGCAGAATCCTCCTGAAATACTGTGTTGTGAGCATTGACAGGCAACGCAAAAGTGGATGTGTTCTCAAAGAGGAGGCAATGTCTGGAAGGGAGACAGGCAGGCCTGGGGAGGTGTAGACCTCTTATAAATGAAAGGTTGGGCTCAGGACTTTGGGCAACTGCACTCTCGTGTTACTGTGCTCGGTTCTCCTATGTTAAAATAACAACAACAAAATCCCTCTGGTTTAGGAAGAAGGCAATCAGCGCCTTTGTCACTACTTAAAAAGCTCCTTCAGTTTAATGTCAGCATTGCCAATTTTCAATGCAGCACAGCTGCAGCTTATGGCTGTCAAGCATGCTGAAAAGCAACCGATATTTTGGGGGTCCTCATGTGAGTAAGAGGGAGAGCCACCTATCTGAATGGTAGCACCTAGCAGCGCTGCAGTATTGTGATACTAGGACAATTGCATCTTATTTTGTGAATTCAGTATCTTTGCATGCTGATCACGCGAAAAAGAGGTGTTTGGTTTTGACCAAGAAGCTGTGTTTGGCGTGGGAGAAAATAGCTGAGTAAAAAGTAAGGTGTGCAACGGTCTTGTGAAGCACAATGCGTTATTCTCGCATATAAATTATTTCTGAATCATTACAAAGATCCTGACGTTAGTTATGTAAATATCAGTAGGCAAAACCAGTAAGGGGATTGCTTGCCCTTGCCAGCAGCAAGCCAGATGTACTGGCTGGGGGGGACAGGGACACCCACCCACAAAAGTCTTGCTTGCTTTCCTCCTTCCATGCTGACAGCGGATTACACAGGCCATGACAGCGCGAGCTGCTCTCTGCTGCTTTGCAAATGTCTCTCTGATCTGGAAGAAAGCATTTCTGGATTTTGAGGAAAGTTTATCTTCCTGAATTTTAAAAAAGACTGTATTGTCAGAGACTCATTTTCTAGATGGTCTTAAAATCTTTCCCCAGGATGGTAACACTTGTCACAGAACTTAAACCAAAAACACTTGATGTTTTAATTCATCCCTGTATATTTAACAAACACAGTAGCATTGAAGGGGTCAATGCACAATTATGTAATAAATTCACTGTCCGGTCACCTGGCCTATGTTGCTACTTGTAAGAACATGTACAGAGTTCTCATAATTGCAAAAGCTCTATTTATAGCACAGAAAACAAAGGTTAAGCTACAGGTGGAGATGTGTGGGACTCCATTCATGGCTATTTGGAGGCTCAGGTGACAATGAACACAACTATATTTCTCAGTGAGGTTTCACATAGTGTTAGTGCAACCTTTAAGAGGCAAAGTGAACAACTGAACAACTCCTTCCATGTGTTCTTCCACTCAGGAGAATTTCCCAAAATGTTCAGTGTTTGTTGAATGCTTACAACAAAGTTCCTTCCATTAATTTCAGTTTTCTCAGTATGTTGGCTCCAATAGAGGCAAAAATAAAATAAATAAATAAATAAAAAGGGGCAAAATCCAGGGTTATTCATCATGCTTCCTTCTGTCCCCACACAGTGAAGGGGGGAAGAGAAAGGAGTATTAGGAGACTATCCCAAACAGAGCAACTCTCAGTTACTATTTAGTACTGAATACAATTTGGTTGCAAATAGAAGGTGGCCCTGCATGGTCCTTGTTACTAGCTAATAAAATACCTGCCCACAACACGTATATTAGGGTTACCAAAATGGTGGTGCTCACCTGCAGCTCACACTACGTATTTAACAACTTGCATTTGCATTTTTAATCAAATATAAATGTGCCCAGAACAATTGCTAGTACTCGTATCTGCCCTGACAGATGGCTAGGAATTGCTTGCTGCCCGAGTTCACCAGCAAGCAGAACCTTTGATCACAGGCTGATTGGTGCTGCCCACAATCAGCATTTCCCGATAAGAGTGGAAAGCACCTGATGTGTATGGCTTGGTGGGCCACGTGGACTGCAGGTGGAAAGCGCATTTACTATGTTAACGTAGTATCTCAGAAGTGGTATTGCTACCTTTCAGTAACATTGGTCTGAATGTGCTATGCAAGGAATACTAATGCTATAAAAATGTTTACAGTAATTAGTTAAGCTTTTTGCCCCAGCTGTTTGCATTTTTATTCCCTGTTAAAGCAGAGCAAGTACAGCCATCAGACAGTAGTAAATGCAATGAGGCTGTAAAATACCATGCAGGCGGGAGATACGCAGATTTTAATCCAGAAAATGCTTGCTGTAGGTATAGATGCTTTTCAAAATTAGTGCCATGAGAGCTTGCTAAAGGCTTTGAAGTCTCCATGAGCCCCCCAGCAGTTCCTCCAGGAAGACCCCAAGCTGAATTTGGTGTCAGTAGCATGCAGGCATTGACTGTCAGTGAGGAGTTCAATAACAACAGCTATTCTCATTACTGTTGCAGGATTGGACCCCTGTTGGGGCAAAGAATGTCTTGATCTATTTAATTAAATACCATGCAAATTTTGGGCATTCTGAATGAGCTTTGTAGTAGTGATAAAACAGTATATAAAGTATTTGTTCAGCTGTGTGCAGTGACCAAAGACTTGCTTATTTTAGTCTTTTTCTAATTGCAGTGACCTTGGTATTAATCCTCCTGTATATAAATAAATTTAACTATAAAAGGGGATTCGGCATACCCTTAAGAGTCACTCATTTTAGACCTCTAAAAGGAAAGGTTAAGCATGGCAAAAATGCAGAATTGTCATAAAAGAGAGTGCAAAGCAGATCGAGTTCTGTCTCTTGGAAAAATGGATCTGAACTGCATTTATTGAGGGCCTGCTGAGGTTAAAATTTCAGGATAAAATTTCATATATTTCAGGAGTAAAATCTGGTCCTTGGAGAAATCAATGGCAAAACCACCGTTAAGGTCACTACAGTGGGGTTTCTGTTTTACAGGTTTATCTGAATTGAATTAAACGCAACACCAATGCTGAAACTCAACTTTACTAGAATTCCAAAAGAGAAAATAAAGTGAAATAAACATCTGCTGTGGCAATGGCCTAGATCTTAACCATCAGGCAGCAGGAACCATTCAGGAGGCCTGGAGGCGCTGGAGTTGGAGCAGCCCATGCCATTGGTATTGCTTTTAATCAGGCAGGCCTCGCTGCTGTAAAGAGAGCCCCCCAGGTAGGGGATCTAGTGCCTGAACTTACTTTTCTTAATCAGAAGGGTTAAGAATTGGTCTAAAATGATGTCTGCTGGAGCATTCACTCCTTTGTGGACACTGTGCCGCTTACAGTAAATATATCTGATTGCTCGGTGCATGTTCCGGCCCAGTGGAGTGCTGGCCACCTCCAGCGTGACAGCTATGTGAAATTGGCACGCATTCACATTTGGGCTGTGCTAAGACCTCTTCACTGGTTGTAGCCTGCAGGGATTAAGACACCTATATCCCTGCTGAAAATACGTTAAGATCAATCCAGTGACCCTGAACATCAGGCTCATCCTTGTGTTCAGGCGCAGACGATAGCAAAGGTTGTCTTGGGAGGCAGAGGTGATGGGAGCAGGCCCTTCCCAACCTCTGAATCTTCGTGTTTTTAACACAGCTTACCACTGAACAGAAATAATTTTGATATACAAAAACAGAGAACAAGGGAAAAGTCATTGGTGTGCATCGCATTAATCATTAACTGTCTAAAATCAGCTTGCCCCCATTGCCACTTCACATGATCAAGAAGGGGGAGGGAAAGGGTGGAAAATATTTCTCTACCCTTCACGTGCCCTGCAGATTGCTTACTCCATGGGTGTGGAAACATTTTGTTCTCGTGCTCAGGGCTGCGCCTGAATGTCCACAGCGATTGCTAGAATCTATTAGGTTTTTATTTTGTTTTTATAAATCAGGGCCTACCCTGATCAGAATGTTGCCTGTCCAGCAGAGTAATAAAGATCAGAAATATGGCAGTATGCTAGGAGACGGAGGAAAAAAAATTGATGATGATTACGCAGGGGCTCTGCCCCTAAAAATCTGTGTGCAGACAGGCTGCTCATTGCCTATGCAGTAAGAGCACTTCTAATAGCAGTGCTGGCACTGCTCTCAGGCACATTCCGAGAAGTCACCGCATCCTGCTGCGGGAAGGGAGGGCTGCTCTCGCAGCGACCAGGCAAGCGGGCCTTGGAGCGGCGTGCGGCCGCCGGGCCTGCCGGGGCCTCGCTCCATCACCCCGCGTCAGGCCTCGGCGGTAAGATGGCGGCCCCCTCACATGGGGTGTGGGACAGCGCCAGTCAAGATCGTACCATCTCCGTACCTTAGAGCAGGAAGGCTGCAATCAGCATGTAAAATGAGGTGGTGCACGCCTGCTTTTTAACATTCGGTATTACGCACGTAACAGATTGTTAATCTGGTTGTACAGAAGCTAGCTGGCCAATATGTTTCTTCAAGTTATACCTTGTCTTCAGTCACCTGTAGTATTTGTTGATGCCTGCACACCAGGGTTGTTGTGACTCCGAGGCTGTCTGCTTCTGAGTGGGAAGCCTTCGGGCCTTCCTGAGAGCCTTTAGGCTGCCTGCCATGGAGCCGTAAGTGGGCTGGGAATCCCAGTGCGTGCCAGCTCCACGCTGCATAGCTGGAGGTGCTGTAAATGCAAGTGTCTGTCACACCTGTGGAAGAAACACGGGAGCTTGGACAACTCAAGCACTTCACAGTTCTGCAGGCCCCAGCTGAGCTGTTCTTGGAGCTTCAAGCTAATAAGCTGCCGAGCAGCAGATCACTAGGGGCTCATGGGTTCATTTCGGTGTTACTGAGAAGTACTGGAAGCTATTTTACAATACTTCTTTCTAGATTTTGAACCTGAAGAAAAAAACTGAACTTTTTTTGTTTCAAAAAATAGAACTATATATTCCACCTCAGTGTAACAATATATTTCTGCCTCAACTTTTTGAGGCAGAAATATTCCACAGAAGAGGAATTTTGTCTGGTGATGTGCTTTGAAGCTGTGTCTCAACTGTAAAAAGGACCTGTTGTCCTTGGAAACTTTTTCAGCCCCCTTCAAGCAAGGTTTGGGGAAACCAATGTCCTTACAACTGACAGCTGTTAGGAAAAGCAAGGGGTGGGAGAAAACCTTATAATACACATAATTTGGGGAGATTTTAACAATATGTAATTGGATGGATCAGCATCACTTGAAAGAAGATGCTGTAGGGTTTTGTCTTCTTGTCTCTGTAATAATGCAGTTCTGTGTTCTGAATTACTCTGTTTATTGTCCTTTAGACAGGAGAAAGCATATGAGTTCTAACAGAGATGTTAATCACAATTGACACAGTCTCACTGTCATAAACCATAAGTTATTTTCCTACTGATTAAGATATTATGTGTTTTTCAACCTGCAGGAAACGTTGCTTTCCTTTGTTCATTATCTCCTGCAAGATGATGAGTTCTAATCAGGAGGAGGTCACTTTGGGCGCTTTTCTCCAGTATATTGAAGATATGGGGATGAAGGCCTATGATGGCTTGGTTATACAGAATGCATCAGACATTGCTCGAGAGAATGACCGCATGAGGAATGAAACAAACCTGGCTTACTTGAAAGAAAAGAGCGAAAAACGCCGAAAACAAGAAGAAGCAATAAAACGGTAAATATTTTGATAAAAAGATGCGTGGCCTGGCAGTGTGAATGAACAGTGAGCGGCTCAGAGTCTCAGCAGTGGTAAATCTGCTTGGATCAGTTGACTTCCAGCTGCTTGTTGGTTAAAAAAAAAAAAAAGAAAGAAAGAAAGAAAAAAGGCATTACAGGCCTGTGTCAGGCTGCTAATTGCATGTGTATTATATTGTATAGACACAGTACTGAATGGTTCTCCTCTCAATGGAAGATAGTATTCCCATCAAAATGTACTAAATTTAAGCATGTGTGGCATCTTCAGTAGGTGTGATTTGTAACAAAAAATTTAGGTGTTTGCAATTGGAGACCTATATCTAATGGAAAATAGGTCCTCAGCCATCTGGTGCTTTTAGTTCAACAGTGTCTACTTTGTGCAAAGATGTATTGTGCAAACCCTTGCAAACAGAGACAGCCTCACAGATGAAAACAGATTCTTCTTGAGTTGGTTTCAAATTCTGATAAGCTTTCGAAGCTCTCTAATTGGTATCTACAAAAATTTTGTCTTGTGTTATTTGACTTCTTCACCATTCTGCGCTCTCTGAAGTCAGTAAAAAAAAAAAAAATGTATTTGTCTGAATATTTGAAATGGATCACACACCTGATGGGCACAACCCAGTAATGGCTCTTGAACAAGTCCATCAATTCTAATTGACAGTTAATGAGAGGAGCACTTACACGATGTGGCCTCTTGTGCCAGAGGATAGTAATGAAATCTCTGCAGTCTTTTTGACAGGAAAAGAAGGGTGCCTGGGATAGTTATCTATCTATCTATCTATCTAGAGAGTTATTTACCTATATACATGTATACTCACACACACATTTTCATGTCCAAAATTTGTGTTTTCTCATGGAAAACAAAATGGACAAATTGTGTAAAACAATTAAACCATCGATCTAAACGCAAAACTTTTATATGCAAATGATGGCTTGAGCACAAACTGGTAGGGGGTCCTTCAAATTCCCTTCCCCTCCTTCCCCCCCCCCAGCATGAATTTTCCATATTTCAGCTTAAGTGATTAAACTTTGTGCCATATCTTGGGTACGTACATCCAGGTATAACAGACACGCTGTGCTGTGAACATTCCAGTGATGCCTCAGTAGTCTGGTAATTTTGATGGAATGTTAAAAGCAAAAGAGCAGCCCATATAGTCTGGGGAAAGGAGAAGAAGCAACAAAAAGCAAAAAAATGGCTGCTTTACTATCCAGGAATTAGAATTATCTGGATTTCCACTAATTTGGTTTCTGTAGAGGATATAAGAGTAATGTGTAATTAAAGTGAATAATGAGAGCCAATGCAATGTTTGTTTTCATGTCTTCTGGACTAGTTACCTTGCCAGTTCCTTCTGGGTGATGATTAGAGGGATTCAAACTGTTGAGGAGTCAAAGGCATAGGTAGCTTGTATCAGGAGCTATGCTATGCGTGACTTGACAAAGAAAAACATGTTTCCTTGCAGCAAATAAATGCAGGTTTTGTTTTGTTTTGATCTATGCAGGATTTATCCATTTTGTTTAATTCTTGCCAGTTTTGTTTAGTGTTCCTGGGAGCAGGTACTGGAAAATTTGTTGAAGATGAGTGCCTTTAGCAGTAAAAACCAAAACAATAACAACCACAAGAAACCCTGCAGCTTTAGTCTGCTCTTTCTTTTGACTACTGTAGTTGCATACAATGCAGAATTTCCAAGAGGGATGAGTGGGGTCTGATGGTAAGGGGGAGTTAAATTGTAGTTGTATGAAGAAGAGGAAAAATTTGAATGTCTCACCTGCTAAGCAAAAGTGCTAGTTAATAAACCACTGTTCTAAAGTAGTGAGATGAAAAGTACCTTCTTATCTGTGGGCAGAATTGGTGGCAAGTGGATGGTTGGACTGGATGATCTCAGAGGTCTTTTCCAGCTTTAACTATTCTATGATCTTAAATTATTGGCTTTTCCCACTGACGAAAATTATTTGCAAATCTAATTTGAACTTTTTTGAATTTATTGAAATTTCACTTTTTCATTAATTTACAACTGCTGCAAAAATAAATTCCTCGGTCCTTGTGGTGGCAACTTAATTTGATAAACTGTTAAACTGTCAATGTATACAGATTTACTTGGAATATGGTCTTTAGGGTTGACAGCTAATTAGGCCGTGCTCTGGCTAAGCCTTTCACGAGCACTTTTATGAGTGATCATAAAGGTCACTAAATGCCAGAACAGGCTTTGTTGTAAATAAGTTTCTTGAGGCATGGGAGTAAGTTTTGGACCTACCAGGTTCTTAAGCTTCTCCATACCTAATTTGAATGGTGGTAATACTATTTCCAACCTTGTGGTTGTTTTGTGTGGTTTTGTTTATTGATCCTGGCAAAGTGATTTGATGAAGAGGTCTGGGTAAGTGTTGATAATTTAGGGCTGAGCCAAATCATGAATTTCTTTGCTTACGTTAAACAGAGATGGCTGAGAACAGAGCTCTGCTCCCCAGACAGTGTCAGAAAATGCAAGGAAGATTCCCAGCAATGCTGTGGGTTTATCTGAAGAACAGTATATGTGTGTTGTGCATGCAGAAATGTCTGTGTAGGTGATTTGTAGGCACTATTCTGTGTGAAACTGTGTTCGTGGGCTCCTCTACTCCCTGCCCGTTTGGCTTATTGCAGTAGCATTGGTGTGTGTGCGCGTGCAATATACTTCTGAGGAAATAGAGTGGGGCAAACACCCTAGGAAATCTTAGAAAATGTTTTCTTTACCCAGACTTTTTCTGTCTTTTCCCTGTGTAAATTTGGGAAGGGAAAATAGATCTTCATGATCAACCCTTGATCAGTACAACTAGTAGCAATGACAGACTGAGGGAAAACAACTGATTTGACTGCAGGAACAATGATGTCTAAAGTCAC
This sequence comes from Heteronetta atricapilla, assembly GCA_011075105.1. Classification (NCBI taxonomy): domain Eukaryota; kingdom Metazoa; phylum Chordata; class Aves; order Anseriformes; family Anatidae; genus Heteronetta; species Heteronetta atricapilla. Next base: position 4,131,101 of record CM021739.1, on the reverse strand, counting down.
TTGGGCTGATTGCAATCACGTCTGCTCCCTGTAGTAACCTCCAGAGGTTCACCCAAGCCCATGTCTATTGAAACACGGCAGTCAGAAAAGGTAAAGTAGGATTATTGACTTCTTCTTTGTTCTGTACTAGTTTCCTTATGTCTTGCCTTATCTTCGTGGGTATTTATATTACCCTATTTCCTGATGGTGTGGCCTAGATAGCAAATGGTGCACATGTGCAGTGATAGCAGTGCTAACAGTCTGGAGACTATCCACAGCTGAAAACAATCTCCGTAGCAACAAGGGAGCCTTCTCCCAGCAGGTAGATGTTGAGCAGGAGCTCCAGCAAACACACTCCTCCTGACGCCAGGAATCAGGATAAAGCAGTTGTGAGTCTTTGGCACCCACTGAAAATTGCACAAGTCTGATGATTTAATTTTTGAGAAGCTATTCAATGTTGGTGCTCAGATGGTCTCTTTGAGAAGTAGGCTGTTCATGTATATTAACAAATGAATGAGCACTTTATTTGATATTAATACAGTGTTGGTATTCACACAAACATTATTGCAAAGAAGCTGTTATTTACCTGACTCATCTGATGGTCATGCTGAATGACTTAAAACTGCATTGAAATATATTAGAATCGGCAGTTTGGAAACAAGATCTGAAAAATGACCCTAAAAAAAAAAAGTGCAATTACATTTTTGCCTTACAAAAGGATACATTGTGTTGTGTTTCTTCAATAGCACTGAGGTACTGTTAGCGTGATTGCTATTTCATTCTCTGTGGTTCTGATAGGTTAATTGTGGGGAAAAATGTATGGATCTATTGTAAACTGAAGGGGATAAACCATGCATTGCATTGGAAAAAAAAAAAAAAAGCAACTAGCCTTTGTCTGATCTTGCTGGGCTGAGTCAGCTGATCTGATCTGAATTTCTGACCTAATTTTAGTAGAGTACTTAGTGATCATGCAGAGAAAATAAGGTTAACATGCTGATCAGTTAGCTGGGAGTAAGCCACAGTAAATATTAGTGCATATACATTTAAAGCCTGATTTTTAGACCCTCTTTCTTCCTTCTTTTATTTGTCTGGACTCACTTGATCGCTGTCTGTTCAGGAGGCTGTGTCCAGACCAAGACAATACACTGGCGTGTTGCCCACAGAGCTTATAAATTGCAAATAAAGTTACGAAGCAGCATTAGTTTCACTGGGAGTAAGTTGCAGCACTGTGAGATGTACGTTTGCGATGATACAATATCTGCCCTAGGCAGTGTTTCTGGGAACAGAAGGTAGATTTGGCTCTGCTGTTCTGGGTGCCAGGGAAAAGGTGAGAATTTCGAGTTTACTTAAGGCACCTCTTACTATACACAGTTGCTTCCTTACTCATCCTTAACCGAAATACATAGATTTAAATGCTTCGCATCTCTTATATTTAGCCTTGTGTGATACCTCCTTGGTGACTTTTTCTAAAATAGTGTAAGTACAAAGCCTCAGTAAGAAATAATGAACCCCTCCTCCTCCTCCTCTTTCTCGTAAGGCTGAGGCATGTTGCATTAATCATAGGGAGTGGCAGGGGCTGCACGCTTTCATAGGAGATGCCTGCTCTCAAAGTTTTGGCTTCTGGTTTTTAGCTATCATTTAAGATACTGTTTCTGCTGGGGGAGTTGACATTTTGATTTGTAATACTACAAAAATGTGACTGCTCTAGCGTGAAGCTGGTGGTGTCAGTAGGCATGCATTTCTGCCTGCCAAACCTTGGATGTCGCCACCAAAATATTTCTGCTTCTGATGGTTTCCCTGACTCCTAGCTCATTCCCAGCACCTAAATGGCTCTGTGCAAAGCCTTGTTTCTGCTTGTTGAGGGAAGTATCCAGACAGATGCTGTCAAGAGGAGGAGCTTTTAGGAGCACTGTTTGTGCTAAAGCTAGCAGAAATGGGCCAGCCAGCCAGTGGCAGAGTTAAGCTCTTGTAATAAAGAAGGAATTGTAATGAACAGCTGTCATCCTAACCTCTCCTTTCTATGGCAACTCAAATATTGAAGAAGACTAACCCATCGGCAAAAGTAAGATAATATTTTTCTCTTGCTCTCTCTCTCTCCTTTTTTTTTTTTTTTTTAAGACTGTGAGGCAATTGAGTTCAGGTATTACCTGTCTGTAGTTTTCTGTAGATTCTGTCCTTAGGTTTCTTCATAAACAAGACATAAGTTATGTGTCCTTTGGCTAAAAGTTATCAAGTGTGGGCGACAGCAAGCAAATATAAAAATACTTATATGTATGGGACTATTCGCTGCCAAAAGCTCTGTTTAGCTGAGAAAATGTGTGTTAACTTAGAGTATGAGGTCATGTTGATGTGTTTCAACCAAAACTATCTACCAGAATAAAAAATAACCGAAGGAAAATAATTTCATTATGATCTTACTGTTCATAATAAACTTAATTTCAATAATGTATTGAAATCAGGGAAATACTTTAGGCAAAATAATGTTTAAAATACTGCTTGTTTTTTTTCTGAACATTTGCCTGTAGTTGAAATTTTGCATAGTGAACGAAACATTTCTAAATTTGGAATGTGTGCTTACTAGATTACAATACGCTCACAGCCAGACCTCAAGGAAAATGTCAAGGCAGTGCAATAACTTTTTCTGATCTTGGTGAGGGGCTCAATAAAATACCTGCAAGCATGTCACTGAGATGTTGTAAGTTACTAGCTTATGAACCTGTTGTTGATAGTTTGTGTTGGTGTGGGGGGTCGTGTATGCGTGCGGCTGCTTCTGGTGTTCTGTTTTTAATTCAAATGTAAGTTCCCTCAGTGAATGTGGGCTTTGGATATGGAGTTGGTGGTATGTGCGCCCTAAATCAAAGGGCACGGGTTACAAGAAGGTTATGCATGCAGCATTGGATCGGTTTTCTTTCTCCTGGATGTGTTGCATGCTGATTTCATCCTGGACTAAATTAATGTTGTTATGCCACCTTTATGGTTGAAGTGTCTGATGAGGTATGATAGGTCATGAAATCATATTAAAATTGGTCTCTTTTTTTTATAAGAATGATAACCTATTCTGAAGTTGAGTTGATTTAGAAAGAGTAGCATTGACAGTTTTTTCATTGAGAGTAAGCAAAATGGTTGTGCAGTCAGTGACCTCCAAATGTATTTTGGTTGTATTTTATAAGTAAACAGATGTGGTGGTCTAGCCAACAAATCCTCCTTTCCAACTGCTCGTATCCATATGGCTGCCTGTATTATTGCCATAGAAAGTAAACAGACACAATGCGAAGTATATTATATTGCTATTGCTGCTGTTCTGAGAAGTTTTATTTTAGGACAGTCATGCAACAGATGCTATTTAAAATTTACCATAGCGGCTGATAGCAACTTGGTAATCCAAAGTTTTTAAAAATAAATAAAAATAAATTCATCTCCAGTTTGGTATTTAAACACTGATATTGTTTTCTATAAATCTTCCATGTTTTTAGGGCTTCTGCCTATTCCTTTTACTCTTTTTCAGGGGGAAGTACGAGATCTCTTCCCCTTCATCACTTTACAAATGTAAATGTGTACTGGCCCGCTACATAAGCAGGTGCATTTTGGCTCAAGATTCATTTGCCATATTTAAAAGCGTAATTAGAAGTGTGGGGTCACAGAGAGCCCAAAGGACTTCTAAGTGGCTTACAGAGCCCTCTTCTACTGAAGATCCAGTCTAAGCGGCTCCACGCTACTGCTGCTGCAGGCTGTCTGACCACCTGTGTAAATGAGCGAGCTGGCCGTGGTCCAGCTCCATTTGGAGGGATGCTCACACACAACCTGCAGTCTCGTGTGCTTTCAGCAGCCTGGGTCGTTGCGGAGCAGGTCTGCTGTACCGCCGGGAGAGGACAGCACCTCGGAACCGTGGAGTGCCTTGGGCTGGAGGCGACTGTACAGGTTGCCTAGTGCCGGGGGGATCACAATGTACGCCATTTGTTCCTATGCTAACTTTGTTTCTAGTTGTCTCACTATCTCTTTATTACACTATAATGAGAGAATGTGATTGTAATTTTAACCTGGAAGTTAAAATTATCCAGCATTGCCTCTTACCAGGAAGTCCTTAGCAAGACAGAAATGCATGCAGAGCTGTTAGGTAGATGTTTTGCACAAGCCTGTCGGGTTCTGGCGGTGCTGCTATTTCCAGTCTGAGGCTTGCATGTGCTTTGAAAAACGTCTTCAAATACGTTGTGAAATTGTGTAGTGTTTACCAATGGCAGAAAAAAATAAAAACTGCTATTGTGAAGACTGGATTAAAAAAAAAAAAAAAAAAGCAAGACTATTTTGAAACATTCCCAGATAAAGTCCTTATAACTAATCTGGGTTGGAGTTCATTAATGAAGAAATGCATTCAGTACAATAGCACAATTGATGTCACGTAACACCAGCAAGCCTAGCCAGGACTGCTGGCAGAACGCAAGCATCGATCTGTTCCCCTTCGTTCAAGGCTTCCAGTAACCACAATGTACTGCACGCTCAAGTTCAGTGGCACCTGAAATGCTGTCGTTGGCTGTGACCTGGATTAAGAATTCATGTTACAGCCTGAAGCACTGATATGAAGACATACAGAAAGTAGTCTTGTGACCCGTAAGCAGTAAATTGCAGCTAGCCACACTCCGCGGCATGCGCAAAGCGTGTTCATGCACATGCATGTAGGAAGCTCTGCCAAAAGTGTCTGTAGTGAGCACCAGTTAGACAGCACAGCAGAGCCAAAGATCTCTGCTAGCGCTAGTATAACGACTGGATCCCTCTGTACCTTCAGGAAAATCTAGTGTTTAACAATAGCTGTTCACAATGTTGAAGACAAACCTGTTATTTCAGCAAACCAGCTCAGTCCCTTGCTCTTTCCGGGGACATAAATCACATCTGTATGTATTTTCCTGTTAATGATAACACAGATCAGTTCATGCCCCACCCAGCTGGTAGGCAGTTGTTCACTTTGCCTCTTCTCTTTCTCAGCACCCTTCTGACAGGCTACACGTGTTTCTTATTTATTCCTTTTCCTTCACATGAAAACATAAACATGGTATGGTCCTTGACAATTCAATCAGAATCTTTATTTCCTTAGCCTAAAGAAGAGAGTCGGCTCTTGGGGATACCCCTGAAAATGCAGAATGTCAGCAGACCACCTCTGCAACAGAAGCACCAGGTGATGGGCACCTTGTTGCCAGATTGACCTAGATCAGCGGCTAAAATGCGTATGAAATAGGAACGTGCATTTGTACTGATTGGATTTTTATGAAATGGGAGAAAGGAGAGATTAGAGAAGAAATAGATTGCAGAGACATTACTAGCTGTAGGTTTTATAGTTAATTTGAGACTCACTTTATTTTTTCTGGCTTTCTATTCTAATTTGTGCTGTAATTCTAAGTGAAATCAGTTTTAAAATATATATTAAAAAAAAAAAAAAAGAAAAAGTGAAAAGTGTTGTTGGCACAGGGCCTTCAGCAACCCCGCGGTGCCAGCAGCGCAGGGCAGGGTCCGCTCAGCCCTGGGAGGAGCCCCGCTGGGCTCGGCTGCTGCTGGGGAGCCTACGAATGAACCGAGTGAGCTTTTCTGGTCCCAAAACAGCAGTCATAAGTGGAATTGGTTTTTGTTTTGTTATTGCACAGTACCCAAGGATCCCAAATGGGCTAGACTCCTCCGTAGCACTAACGCTGCGTGCGCAAGGGCGGCACACAGCACGAGTCGAGGTTGTACCCAACCAGTGACTAAAGGGGCAGCTGAAGAGTTAGGGGACTGCTCATTTCCTTTCCTATATTAGTACAGCACAGGATAAACTGAAGTGTATCCCCGGTGGCTGTGATGAATTACATCCAGCAGTGCTCTCCGAAAGCTGGAGAGAAAGGAATGCTTCCAATAGACCCGGGCAGATGCTTCTGGAACGCCTGAAGACAGAGGGCCACAGCCAGCCAAAACACACAGAAATACTCCTGCTGACAAGCATGTTATGTGACAAAATTGTAATGTTTTAAAAGATCAAAAATGAGAATTGCCGCAGGGCTTGCCATAAATTACCAACATTTACCTGCATTTAATCCATTCTTCCTTTTGGTGGGTTATACAGGGCATATCTCACCAGTAGATCCTCTGCTAGCTGAAGGCACTTTAGTTATTAAGTCGAGATCACATGTTAGGAGCCATTAAGTGAATTGCTTTGTACAGCCTTTCCCTGAATGCTAGGGCAAATGCAGTATTTCATACCCTTAGCTAATTTCATGCTGTAATTTAATTTCTGAAACATACTTTTAATTGAATCTTCAAAGACAAAAGGAAACTGCTGAGTCCTTTAGTATTGCAAAAAAAAAAAAAAAAAAAAAGATTGTTTAAAAATGTAGCCCATCTAGAGAATAATCTTCTATAATTAAACATAAAGTTTGTTTTGCTTCTCTGCGTGCAGCTATGGAGAAGCAAATTCCTGCTGTCTGCAGAAGGCTCAGGGCTGAAACGGAGGTACTGGGGAGCATGACAAGTTGTTTAGTGCCCAGCTTTGTAACTCTGACAGAAAATCCTGCAGCCTGCCACAGCGTGCAGGTCCGAATCAGGAAACAAAGAGAGGCTAATTAAAAAATTAGACTGCTAACACCAAAATCACATTAGTAGGAGCTCTGACTAGTGATCTCATTTTTCTAATTTCTGGTAATGAGATGAACTTGAGAGATGTCAGCAATTTTGTAATAAACAAAAAACAGTTGTGCAGCAGAATTTGGTACTTGCATCTTGAAGCTGCATCCAGTATTTCAGTGGCTAGATTCTGATATTCACCTTCTGTAAACAGATTCAAAACAGTTCCAGTAACAATCCATACACTCTGTTAGGCAATTTTGCTACGGGAGAAACCTCTGGATTGTAAACGTAGTGATGCAGGTGTCCAATTTTATGGATATCAGATTATCAATCAACGCTAAATGCAACCCACTCTAATAGAGGAGAGGAAATCCTGGAGCATCGCCTCATGTTTTAGTATTCAGGTTTGTTTAAATCAGCAGGAGATTTGCAATGGAGATTTTTCCTTTTGTTGCTATTGGAGAAAAGGATCTGATACACAGTGGAAGTGAGATGTGTGTGGGGACACGGAGGATCTAGGTGGAGTAAGAAGCATAAGGTTCAAAAGGAGAAGGACTCGAAATTACCCTGCAAAACCCAAACACAGTATCTTCTAAGAAAGGGGAAGAACAAAAGCAACACCTTGTTCCCTCCTTGATGGGGAGGCTCTGCACCTCCTGATGGCACGCGTTGGTGGCAATTACAGGCAGGAATGGGGCTGCTGGAAGAGTTTGGGAGCCAGTGTGGGAGGGGGAGAGGAATCCACTCAGCTTTAACCCAAATTTAGTTTTTATTTGGTTTCCTTGCTGGAAGGAAACACCGAGAATCAATTGTCTTTTCAATATAGGTTATTCTTTTTCAAGGACTTTTATGAAAAGCAAGGAAACAAAGGGCTAACTTTTATTAAACAATTGTGTTGTGTTGAGGTCTGCCTGCCTTTACTCAGTTGCTTAGAGGCTCAGGCACTCAGTCCGTATGGTTAGACTCCTTGCAATGTTTTTGCTTGAAGCTTGTTCAGTAGCATCAAAAATTATTTCAGGACTTGGAAATCTTTTCTCTGGAGCAGTAGCACACATGAAAATCACCCGAGCATGTACTGACACAGATGAGCTCAGGTCAAGCTGTGCCACAGGTCTGCTGGCACCATGGTGAGGTTTCCAGAAGAACAGGAGCGGTGTGTTTTGTTGGAGCTGGCCTCCGTCAGAGCAGTCCTCTGACTGCTCCTGCGGAAACCGTGCCCCCTCCAAGTCTGGCTTGGAGCTGCAGGTGGCTGCAGCCCTGTTCTCTCGCTGCCTTGAGGTCCGTGTGATGCAGGTGCCTGTTGTATGAGCAAGCTTCTTAGCTTTGGTACCAGTATTAAAACCTGAAGACCTTTTCTACCTCAGTGTCAGGGACACCTTTCACAGGAGCATCTTGTTATTTTTTCACTGGAATAATTGTCCTTGTTTTGATGGCCAGAGCAGAAATGCAATTTTCTGTGAATTCAGATGGAAAAGTGTGCAGAAATTCACGCGCTGCAACATGTGACCAATACACAGCTGCCTTCAAAGACAGAGCGGCTGGGATTCACGCTGAGGGGCTATTGTTTTGCGCTAAATGGTATTTGTGACGTGCTGATTAACACTTCTCGGCAATATTTTAGATTGTTTCAGCTTCGCACCTGAGCTGTTAGGCTAAGCAAAGGACAGCTTTTCCTATGAAATCATATGCCTGCGTTGTTAATCTGAATTCTGCTAAGTCTCTGAAGTAGATCAAAAACTGCATATGTACTTGCCATGGCAACCCCTATACCACATGACAGACATGCTAGTTCAGCCAAAGAGCTTCATGGCTTATTAAACAGGCACGCACAGACCCGTACGCACCAGTCTGCCACGTGACAGCTCTGGCCCTGGCAGATCCTTAAAGGGAAGCTGTGTCGGAGCAGCACTGCAATTTCTTCATCAGCCTCGTCTTGCTGGAGTTCCTTCCTACCCGCTTTGATTCTGTGCTGAGTTTAAAGAAATAAAAAAAAAAAAAAAAGGCAAGGAAGTTGGCAAGACTCCGCTATAGGTATTTCACTTTCTGTCATTCGGAAAAAATCTGTTTGAGAAAATAAAATAGTTGGTTTGGATTAGTGTAATTAAAATGGAAGGGTCTCTGCAGTGGGACAAGCACTATGCTGCTTTTCTGGACACATCCTCTGCTGTTACCTCCTGTACAATTTATTTATGAAGAAGAATGGGGTGGGAGGATGGGGAGACTAATCCATCTCGGTGCTGACGGTGTGTTGCCAAAGCACTTACCAGAAGAGCTTTTCCTTGCCACTTACCACGCATCCGCCCAGAGGCGCGCTGGTGGAGGTGGCAGCGATCTCCAGCTCCTCACAGCAAGGTGCAGCCCGGCAGGACTTGGCTCCACTAGGAGAAGTCACCCAAGGCACGTGATGAGCCAATCTGAGGGGCAGCAGCTTTTGTGGTGGGCAAAGAGAAGCGGAGATGGGGGTGGATTAAAGCCAGAGGGAGCTGACAGCTTGTCTGCCTTCACCTTAATGGCCTGAAGGAGCAGAGGACAGCAGAAGTGCAATCTTGCCCTGGTTCAGGTGCTGTGCACGCTGGACTGGTGTCACCAGCTCTTCTGCTGCACGCGGGTGCACTCAGAGCACCGCTGGAGCTATTTACTGGAACAGGGTCCTGTGGCAGGGAACCCCTTTCTCCTGTCCTTTCCCCTGTCAGATCCCTGACCGAAGTGGCACGGTTTCTCATTCTCTTAGTTGGAACCTGAGTTTTTTGTAGCAAGCACCTCATCCGAGGCCAGGTGCAGCTCCAAGCGCCTGACTAAAATGGAGAGCCACGCTCTGCACAGCAAAACGTGGTGAAAAGGCTGCTAGCTCCCGCGTCTGCTGTGCAGCTGCAATTTAACAACAGTTACAGAGACAGACTCTCAAGTCCGTGTGCTGAATAATTTTAGTGATTTATGGTGTTGCTTTTGAACTGAAGAAAAATCTATTTTCAATTTCCAGTTCCAGTCAGTCAGATTTTCATCTTCATTTCCGAAGTAGCCAGTCAGGGTGCAAACACGTGTAACTAACACCGGGCAGCGAGAGAGCAAGGGCTCCTGGCATGCTGCTTCACGTGAGCTTGTTACCCTCTGGGAGGTGGCCCGTGAGAAGGGAGCGGTAACCTGCTCTGAGGATTGATTTGGAGAGGTGCTTGTGCGCAAGCTGAGCGGGGAAGCAGCGTTGTGTTCTCTGAGGGACACCATCGAGCAGGGCGCTGTGCTCTGCATGTGCAGCCAGGCGTCTGCCGGCCCGCACACACGGGCTGCGAGGCAAGATCAGCACCGAGCAGGGAGACGTGTGAAAGTGCGATGCGCTACGTCTTTTGGCAGGGCAAGGTATTTTAAGTTGCGGTTTTAATTGTATTTTATGGCACTATTGATCTCTTTAAACATTCTTGAGCTACTTTATTAATACCTGCTCTGGCACTGTAGAGGGAAATGGAACCTAAAGATCATCATGGATTTCCCGGGAAGGCACTGCACAAAGGCCCTGCCCGCTCCAATAAAACGTAGTAAAGATTTTGGCAGCCACCCTCGGCTGCCTACGAGCACCGTGTAGTCCTAGGTCTGCAGAGGGAAGCAGTGGCAGCAGCGTTTCCCCTTCGGTGTGCAAAGAGCAGGCTTTTCCAAAGTCCTTTGTGCCTGAAAGCAGGACTGCATTGCAAAAGAAGTCGCCAAAATCAGAGCTCTTCTGGAAAGCCGGCCTCAGCCTCTCCCCTGTTCCAGGACATGGGTTTCATTTCTGCAGTTAAGCAATTGGAAGTTTCGCTCTCTCAAGGATTATGCACACCACCACAGGTTTCTGTCTGTATTGTATTTGGTTGCAGTTACAGCCATGGAAAAGGCTATTTAGGCTCATGCCAAAATATTTTGACTAGCCTCTTCCTACTGACTCATTTGTTTGTCCTCAGTGTATGTTTATTGTGAATTGTCTTCCCAAGAGATTGCAAACAAAGCCGGAGCTTGCCCTAGCAGGTCTTCGCTGTCGCTTAATGATGGGCTCAGCCAGGAGATACGGTATGAAAGGGGTTTGCCCGACCGGGTCTAAAATTTGTGGAAATCGTGTCATTACCAGAATATGTCAGAAAAAAAGGCCCAGCAACTTCATTGCAAGACAGTTCTGGTTGCTAAGAGACAGCCTGCAATTATCTGCCAACTTGTTTACCATTCGCAAACACTTAGCAGGGCGAGAGCTGCCTGAATTCTAAGCCATACACAAAATAAGCCAAAATGCATTTTCTTATCAAATGCTTTTTAAAAAGGGCATTTGACAGTGACACCAGAGCTTGAACTGTGACCTGTGAGTTTTGTCTGAATGTGTATCGGTTATTTTCATTTCCCTCTCCAGTCCCCAAGTCTGCATGTGCTTGTCGCATGTCTTTTAACCGATGATACAGAAAATGCCAACAGATGAAGTGTATAAACCGTACAGATCTTCTAGTGAAGGACTTCCAGCTACACCTTCTTGAAGATCTAGTCTTACCTTAATGGTAGCAATGCTCAGCATTCCCGTGCTATGACCAGGCTACTGATGGGTGCTGTTAAGTTAAGGTTGACCAGCGTGAGTCGTTGGCTGGCTTTTTTCTGAAATGCTTTGTGTTGCGCTCGCACTTTGAGAGATTTTGTGTGCAAAATGAGTTGGTGCCGCAGTGAAGCTTACATTTCTCTGTGTCACTGTGGCTGTTACGCGGGCAGTGTAAGATTTATGCCATCCTAAGCTATTCATTTGCTTGGTTTTAAGGGCATGCATCTCGTAAATGAGGTACAGACAGTGCAAAGAGCAGCAGAGGTTTCTCTCTCTGTTTCCAGGTGGTAACACATTCCACTGCCTTTTATTGAGTTAAAAAAAGAATTTTTATTCTCATTGTGAATCTAGTTGTCAAACTGAGAACTCACTGCAGTACCGAAGTGCTACTGACCAGCCTCACAGTGAGCTGAAACCTGAGCTGGCATTCGGTCAGTAGATGGAACACGTCCATACACATCACGGTTTTGGGGGCTTTGCTCAGGGAAGGCTGGAGCAGGGCACTGTTCAAGGCTTCAGCCATCTCTGGCCTTAGCAACTTGTCCAGCAGAGGCTTGGAGTCCATCCACTCACCGAAGTTCATCAGAATTGAAGAAAGACGTTTTCGTGAAGCTCTAGCATGGACAAAATACAGGTCATGTAAAAGTTGTCCCAAAACAACATTTTTCTTTGTAGATAGAGGTAACCTCTTGCCTTGTTCGCACTCCTTCAGGGAAGCACCCTGGAGTTTTTAGGGATGCAATGAAACCCATGTGTGTCGGCCCATGAGCGCCCGTCTCACACATTCTCTGCCCCCTGTGGCTGCCAAAGGAGTCTTGGTTAAGTTCTGATGAAGGCGTCTTTTGAAGCCTGCATCAGAAACTACAGAGCTGCAGGCACACTGGCTTCTCCCACAAACACCCTTCTGCTGGCAGCAGCAGCAGCGGGGCTCCGTATGGACGGCCAAAGGACCAAGTCCCAGTTGTCCTATTAAAAAGGACAACAAAAAGCTGGCTGCTCTGGAAAGCTCTGCTAGGCCACAGGAGCTCGGGAGGGACTTTCTGGTGGTTGCTTCTTTGGGGGCCCAGTGATCTGCTGTTTGCTCCAGCGTACGGCTGATGCGTACCAAGGAATGCTGCCAGGTTGGGAGAAGTAGCGGGCTTGTCCCTGCAGCACCGCCCAGGTGCTGTGCTCGGCTGCAGAAAACCTTAAGGGAACGGAAATGCGATTCCATGAAAGGCTTTGCTGCTACCTTATTTTTTTCTAAGATGAATTTTTATACTCTGTCACAAATGTAGTCGGGAAAAAAAAGATGTCCTTTCAATAGTATTCCTTTACCTGTCTCAAAACGAGAAAGACTGCTGTTCATACAGGGAAAAATTTCAGATTTGATTCTGATTCTCCTAGCTTTTTACTTTTTTTCATATGCAGAATCACTTCAGGGTGTTCTCTGAGAACAAATAAAATGCAATGACAAGAAGCATCACGTGAGGTGGTTGTTTGCAACCTTTTTTTTCTTTTTTTTGCCCCTTTCATGCAAATGAGGGGCAGGAAAAGCTTTTTTGTGTGTCTTTCTTTAATGGCAGGGTCATCAGAACTGTATATTTATTGTAGCCCTCGTGTTATACAGTGCTTTTTAAAAGAGCGGGATAAGCACTCCAGCGATGGTGTTGACACTGAAACGATGATGATCTGTGTACCTTTGCTATTTCTTCAGCACACAGCTTTTCCTACGCAGCTTCCAATTTGCTCTCTATGGTCACCTACTCCTTGCCTTAATCTTACAACATGGAAATAATACAGGTAAAATCTGAAAAGGGAGCTAAACGTCTTTGATACTGAAATTCCTGCAGTGGCTGTTTCCCTTCATGTTTTCTGTCTTTGAGATGTTGGTGATAATCCTGCCTTTTATAATTTTGTTATGAAGACCAGCCATTCTAGTTCATATTCATTTGCGAAAGTGACCCTAAACAATTTGATGGAGTGTATGGTGGCTTACGTTTTCATTAATTAAAGAAATGCAAATCATCATTCCATGCACGATTAGCAGGACTGTGTTGGCTGCTGTGGTTGAGTTTGTGAGATAACGCGTAACGTAAATAACGTTTTCTTCCAGCGTCCCCTAGTGCTGTACGTGCTGTCATGCCAAACCTCCTGCCGCGTGGTCAGTTCCATGTCCGAACGGCATGTAGTTCATCTTCTGAACAATATTTCCCCTTTACTTTTCTAAATCATTGAACTTCCTTCATATATTCGGTTGCATTTGGTATTAGGACAGAGTAAGAAGCTTTGGGTGGAAATAGCTGCCAGTGTATTTGAGTGCCTTCAATATTCTAGATGCTTTTTGTACTTTTTTGGTACTTGTTTTTGTTTGGTTTCACAAGGTTGCACGAACTCGTGTTGAGTTGAATGGCTTGTGGTCTGATTTCACGTGGTCCAGAGTGATGCTTGCCTGAGCTTGAACCTTTGTTCTCATGGTACCTCCTGTCACTCCTTTGAGTACATCAAGTTTTACTGGGCAGAGCCACCACCAGCCTCTCAGCACTGGATTTCAGGTAGAAAACATGCTTTTATGCACCAGCTGCTCTGTGTCCAGCCAGTGCTGTGGTATCACAGCTGCCTGAGCCAGAAAGGAGAGAGGCAAGGGGACGGCAGGAGTTACACCAGCGTTACACGGCGGTGCGTCTGCCGTCAGACGGTTCCAGGTAAGCCTTCGGCACAGGTGTCTGAGCAATACTTAGGAGGTACAATGGGAATACTGAAAACATTAATCCTGCTTGTTTGAAACCATCACCTGGATCCCTTCTCCCTGGAAGGTGGCACTGCTGTCAGTCTGCAAGATGCCTCGGATGCTTGTTCTGTCCTGAGTGGGGATTTGCTGCTTTCCACGCTGACGATAAGGAAATGTGATTGTTTCACTGAGGTGCGTGAGGGAATACAGAGCAGCAGTATTTAAATTAATCCAAAACAGAAGTCTAGAGGCTGTGAAGAAGGCCTGAATTAGCATACACATACTGGGCTGAGACTGCATGAAGGCCTACACTAGTTGAGCCATGATTATTTCAATGAGCCTTACGAACCATCAGTGATTCAAAGAGCTACTTCTTTTGTTCTACTTGTTATCAGCCTTGTGGAAAGAAACCTTCCACCACCAGAGTAATTGAAGCAGAGCACAAAGAAAGCCATCAGAGGAACTGAATTTCTCAATTATTTTCTGCTAAGGCATAAGGGACGGAGTGGTTTAATTAGCTACTGTTAGTTCCTGGACCCACAACTCACCCTTTCCATTTCTTGGTTTGGGAACTGGAAGCCCACTCTCCCTTTGTCCTCTCTAGAATATGGAAAGCCCTCCATTAGCTTTCAGCAAAGAACGAGGAGGGAAGATCTGCACAAAATGGCCACAGAAAAGAAAAGTAATATATAAAGAAAAACTTAGGCTTACTAAGATGCAATCTTTCCTCCGCGAATTACAGCACTACACCGTACATCGACGAAGGCCTCAATTTCATTGGAAGAGCAAATTGAACTCTTTTTTTCCACTTAAAACATTTTATGTTATATGCTTTGCCCTTTTCCCCTTGCTTAAGTCCCAGGCTATTAATATTGCTGTTATTATTTGCACAGTTGACTTTATTTTTTCAATTTGTGGCTCGCGTAGATCAAAGCAGGAGAGCAGATATCCACGTGAAGAGAACTGAGGTGCTTGCTTGCTACCGACAGCTATTTCCTGGCCAGGCTGCTCTTGGGCAGTGTCGGTACTTCCCAGACCTCCAGCCTGGACTGCAAATTTGAGACTCCACCTGTAAAGGTCAAAACAGGGCAAATTTCTGCTGCCTGCTCTTTGCTGCAATGTCCCTGTGAATTGATGATTATTTTGATAGCTTTCTATATGTTGAGAGTTGCAGTTCTGGTGACTGCACGCTTTTATGGTATAAAGGATTTACCTTTTGTTGTTCTCAAGGGGGGCATCTCTTGGCTTCTCAAACAGCACAGCTGCATTCAAGAGCAGATGGTGCTCAGATTCAGACGTTTTCAGGTTTAGTTTTTGCACTGTATCCCCTTGTAAATGCCTCCACCCATATGACTCAGGCATTAATGTTGTAGCAGAAGGTCCCTGGATGAGGAGGATTGCCTGAAAGTTTCCTGTAAGTAACTCGGTGTTGGAACTTGCAAGGGGACTCAGGTCCCAGTATGGTGTGGGCTTACCAGAGCTTTTATTTAAAAGGCTGCATTGAGCCCTAAGAAAGCCAATGTGGGTGGCACTTGAGTGTGGAAGTGTAAGAAATGGTAGAGAAAGATGAGAAAGAAGGGTAGCGCCTGCTCGCCTTCTCTCCTTCTCCGTGAAATCAAAGCATTAATTGTTTTTACCTCGAACTAAGAAAAATTTCTGGTTGTTTGATCAAAAGTGATTGTTTGTGTCCTCAGACATGCCTTCCTCCTGGTTGCTGGTTATGGTCATGTAGTCCGTGGGGTATAAAAATGTCTACTAACTGTGTGAAAATTGCACGGCTTTTGTCATTGTTTTTGTTTTGTTATGTTTTAGCTTGGGATATTTATTAGAACTAGTCAAACATCAACAGAACTAATTTGATGAATAATTTGTTTAACAAGCAGAGGCAAGATCCTTCAGGTGATTCATCTTCTCCGACTGCCTCACCTCAAGCTTTGCAGTTGTTTTGTTTTCACTGCTACCTCTGCATCGGTCTCTGCAATACTTCCTGCTGAAAGTGGTGCAAATCACTCCTCACAGTCCCTGTCATCTTCCTCTGAGTGTGTGCATGTGAAATAATGAAACGTGCCCTAATTGGGGCATTTTGATCCTGTGGAGGTTTATGGCATGCTCTGCGCCCACTTGGAGCCTGTGGGTCTCATTTGAGTCTAGAAGGAAACCATGAGTTCCAGTCATGTATTCTTTTGCAAACAAATGTGTCTTAGCTGATCAAGCATTAAGGAACGAATTGAGTTTAATCTTAAAAGTAGCTTTTCTCTTAAAAAAAAAAAAGCAAATAAAACCGTGGGTGCTGAAAAATATGTATCTGTGATGCCCATTTGAAGTGGGAATTTAAATATGGGGGGTATTTGAATGTGGTACCTGACTACAGCCTGCAACATTTGTTAGGGATTAACTCTAATATTTACTTAACGTATTTGATGGAAAGGAGGTGTGAAAGCTGTGAGGTTTGGTGTGCAAAGCTACAGAGGAAAAAGATGTGAGCAGTTGGTGCAGCTGCATCAGCTTGCAGCTAGCCGGTGCAGGGAACGGCAATAGGGCAGCGTGGGCTGGCAGCCACGGTACAGGTCTGGATTCTCTGGTGTTTTGTTCCTGTTAACCCCATGCTGGAGCCACCTCCAAGCGACTTTCAGCACTCTTGCTATTGGTCTTACCCAACTCTAACCTGCTTTTTGCCGTAGATCCCATGGACGCGAGCACACAGCTAAACGTCCCTGCACTAACAGGCCGCTGCCAAGGGTTGTTCCGCGAGCTGGCTGTCACGCTCTGTTTTCTCATCTGGGGTCTTGGAAAGAAGCAGTTGGGTGTCTCCAGTCTCCTGAAGGTGTTTGTAGGAGGCCCAAGAGCACCAGATTTAGCTGGAAATAACCTCGTAGTCTGCTTGAGTTTTGTCTCCTTGCCTGTTCAGCCTGGGCTTTGCTGCCTCTTGCAGAGCTGCCTCCTGCTCTGCTCCTGCAGCCCGTGTAGGGCAGGGAGGTGTTGGCCCCCGGGCTGTGCCTCCCAAAGGGGCTGTTGGTAGTAAAGGGACAAAAAGCACACAACCAACAGTAGATCAGTGTCAAAAGGAGATCGGAGAAAAATGGTTTCCTAGATCATTTAGTTAACGTGATCTTAAGTGCCAGTACAGACTGTCTTCAGTGGGAAGCATGATTTTTCTCAGGCATTACCTCTCCAGGAAACTTGATGTCAGCTGCATCGGCTTAAGCACTGAAAATACAGCATCAAGCAATCCGTATGCATACAAAGACTAATCAGTGTAAACAATATGAACTCATTCCTGAGTTTTGTTTGCAGTAAGTCATTGGGGAAGTGCTATTTTTTCCTCATCTGGTACAGTTTATTTGTGAGTAGCCTGTTGCATTTTGGCACTATTAAAGTGAGATTGCTGATGTGGGGGTTCTGATTCAGCTCCTATTCATTATTCATTAGCGCTCCAAATAAGTAGTTCAGTTTGTGCTGTTTGCTGCGAACCGTCACGCTGCTGAAGCTGTCAGGGATTGCAGTAAGCAAAACAAAAGGTCACGAGCACTCCAGGTCTTTTTGCAATCCTGCAGCAATCCTTCCTTACAATTGCATAAGCAAGCAACAAATGCAGGGCTATCAAGTTGCCTTTCTCATCTCTGCACGGCGCGTTCATTAGTGGCTTTGCAGCGTCTGGAGTTGTTCCACCCCAAGGGAGATGAAACCCCACCTGCGAAGGCGCTCCTCAAGCTGCCGCATCCGCCAGCTGCTTCACGTCCCCTGTCCTGGAAGGTGCCACAGGCTGGGAGGGAGCGACCCGAGCGGGGCTGGCATCGCGTGCGGCGGCTAGCAGGCTCTCTGCAGCCGGGTGTTCACTCAGCAAATCACCAGCGTGAAATGGAGGCAGTAGGCCCCACACGCCATTTGACAGTAATGGTGTGTTAAACCCGCTGCTGTCTGCACGTTAGAGGCACTGCTTGTAAAATCGCGATGCTTTTTGAAAGGACGTTCCCTGACTCGCCCTCAGCCACGTCTTTCCTTGCTCTGTGGGGCTGCTGAGGAAAGGGGGGCACTACGAGGAGGCTCGCTCTGCCCCGAGGCTGCTGTGGGAGGCCCGGAGATAAGCAGTGCCTGGGTCCGGAGGGATGCAGTGATAACACCTCCCATATGCCTCTGGCACCAGGGAGAAACTGGGCCAAGAGGAGCAGCTTGTGCTTCTGATGTTTATGAGCATGACAGGGACCTTGCCTCTTCCTGCAGATTTTTTTACAGCTTTCTGTAAACACTGGGTGCCATCAAAGCGAGCAGGCTAGCTAGGCTTTGGGTCCGATCCAGTAGATCAGTTCCTGTGTACCAGCACTACGTGCCATGTGCAAGGAACTTCTGTATGTACCAATACGCTTCTGTCAGATTCCTTGGCTAAGCTGACTGTAGAGCAAAATCTTCAGGAAATGAGGCTATGTTATAAAGTGTCCAGTTGGAGTTAATTTCCTAAGCATTTAAAATATTTCAAAATTAAATATTTTACATTTCTGGTCACATTAATTCCCTAGTTGTGACCGTTTTAGCTATTCTTTCTCTTCCAGACTCACAGCCAGCTCACTCAAAAGCAGTGAATTGCTTTAAAGGCGCGGTGATTGGCAGGACTGCTCCTCGGCTGTAAAGTACCCCGTGACAGATAGCTTCCGCCCCTGTGCTCCTTGCAGACATGCTTTGATAGGGTAGGTGCCGAGCTGCCACGTTACATAGCCTTTGCTAATCAGCCCGGGGGGAGGAGGCATCAGTATTGGTTCTGGGTAATTGTTTTTCGAGAAGAACTTTCACTGACAATAATGTGGAAGTTATCCAGAAGTTTGGTTTAAAAAGCTCTTCTCGTGCCACAGAAAGCAAAGATGGTATTTTGCAGGTAGGGCTATGTGGAAACCAGTTGGTACCATTTAATGTACGAGGTGGTTGAGTGACTCGTGGAAAATAAGGTTATCTGACAAATCCAGCCCATATTTCAGTTCATAAATCATTCATAAACTGATCCTGATTTCCACAATGTATTCATTATTCATAAGTGCTCACTGAATAATTTGTGCAAACAAATTTCAGCCTATGGAGTACCCATGAGTTTTGTATTTGTTATTCTTAGTATGTGATCGTGGCACTGGCTTCTGCTTTCTTATTGTATGCAACTTTTAAGTAGGAGAGCAGCAGATGACAACGAACAAACAGTTCCCAAAGCAAATGGAGCACCTTTCCTGTATGAGACAAAGAGTATTTATGCTGTGCTTGTGCTGCCATAACCACAGCAGCACTGCTGGGCTGTAGCTGCTTACATCTTCAAGCAGAAGCCCACAAAGACACCGTTCAGTTGTCTTTTCTTCTTAAGAATCGTACTTCCAAACTCCTAGGGTCTTTCAGTTCTGTGCATTTTTTTTTCCCCAGGAAATTTTTCATGACAAATTGGCCTTCTTTTTTTCTTCTCCTTTTTTTTTCTTCAACAGAATTATTTTTGCATGTGATTCTTCAGTGCTTGCATCTCCATGAATACTATGATACACTTGATTACCATGCTGGGGAGCAGGGGGAGTTAGGGTTTGGGGGCAGAAGAGGCGAGGAGCAGGGAGAAGGTGACGGGGAAGCAGTAGACAGGTGTGCGTGTGCGTGTATGCATTTTGGAAATTACGTTTCAAAAAATCTTCATGAAATGAGCTGATGTAAAGCAAACCTCAGTTCATTTTAAGTAAGACACGAAGTTAACGTGTGAGGAGTCTCCTGTTGGCCATAGGAGGAAGGTTGGAGAGACTCCTGCTTGCTCTCCCCTGTCCTAAGTGGCACTCCAGTGGGCAGAACGTTACCCAAGGGTAACTTCTGTCTTGCAGGGCTTGTTTTTAGTATCTCTAAAATAGATGTGTCATTCCTCACTGGGGATTCTGAGAGATGCTGCAGTGCAGGCACCACTTGATTCTTTTAATCTGTGGGAAAACAACTAGAAAAAAGTTTTCAGTTTTATCTTCATTACAGGGAACAGACGAGTTATCAAAAGGGATGGGTAGGGTACTTTTTAAACGGCTGTTGAGGTATAGATTCTGAGACAACAGACTATTTTCAGTTCTTTGAGACATCCTGTGTTTGTTAACACAGTGATACTGAATTGCTTTATTGTGAGGAGAAGCAGAATGTGGTAGAAAATAGCTAGTAATAGAAAATAGCTAGTAATGGCTATTTTCTATACATTTAATACGCCAGCTCTCTTTACTCATTTATTTATTGTGGGCATCAGACATCTTGCACAGCATACATCTGGATGAGCAGACCCCATCTCTTGTGTACGGACACAGACGTACACATGGCAGAGCCTTGACGTTGCTAACATGCATCTTCTTGCTGAGAAAAACAACCACGTGCATCCTACTTATCTCTGTTTGGAAAGCAATAAATACGAAGATTGTCTGATATTTGTACAACTGCACCATCCAGAAGCTCTAAGGAAGATGCAAAGCAGCCTCCTGCGTGACGGTGGAGTAGCATTCCTGAAAGCCTGGTCATTGAGTAAAGCTGGGGAGAAGATCTGAGGCAGGGACTGTTTGGGATTTCATTCGGGTGTTAGAATGAAAACAGAAGTCACAGCGCAGGATTGCCATCAGGTGCGGTCCTCAGGCGGTGTCTCTGTTTCGATACAGTCCTTGTGATGCTGAGAGGAGAGTTGGGGTCACTGGCTCAGGAGGCCTGGATGCCTCTGACCCGCTGTGGTGAAAGTGAGGGTAGGACGCAGCCGGCTGTTCTGCTGGAGTGGGACTGGCCAGAAATACTTTCTCGTGTCTAGAAGTAAGCCTTGTGAGGTAGGAACACGCACGCTTGGAGCAATATGGTTATTGAGAAGAAATTTTGATAGCGTCTGCAAATAAAAGGGTTGTTTTTAATCCAAAGAGTAAAATCAACTCAGCTGAAAGACTTTTGAGCTGTGAGAGAAGTAAAGGGCAGGTAGGACGTAAGGAGTTCTGCTGCCACAAGGAGTGCTTCCTACAGCTGCACCCTAGGGTAAAGCACTGAATGACGCGCCGCTACTGCGGTACAGCGAAACAAAAACCCAACCACCTGTACTAAAGGGCTCGGATCTCTCTCACAAGCCCTCTGTTCACCTTGAGAAGTTTAATATGTACCACTAGGAATGATGACAGTTGAAGAGATGCCATTATGCTATATGCCCTTTTATTGGTCCCTGGGGAGTATTTGCAAGCACGCGGATAAATGTAAGTTATTGCATGATAATCAAACCGTGTGCGTCTTACGGCACATACAAATGATATGCTATTTAACAAAATGCTTTCTGTCTTTAAGCAACATTTAATTTAAAAGCAGCATTTCATTTAAAAGTATTTCTCTTGTATATAAGACCAAAAAATGGGTATTTGTCATGGAAAGGGCAAAATTCTGTAGGCAATAGCTGAAGATTATTTTATCAGATCTGGAGACCTCAAGAAAAGGTATCAGTTCTTATATCCTCTCACATATTGTGCTTAAATTATAATCTTTCCCTTTTCCCTCTGCTTTACTGGGTACTAATCAGCTGTGTAATTGTATTGGCAATGGTTTCACTGCTTATGTTATCAGTCCATATTTTTCAGTAAATTCAGCCGTCCTTACATCTGAAAAACACGAGTTTTTGAATGGGGAAATTCACAGCTGGAGATCTTCAATCCCACAGTAAATATCAGGGAGAGTGGAACTCGTTCTATTCCTTGTTCATGTTCTTGCTCTAGGTTTTCCATCTTTTCTAAAGTTTTGTTTTAAAGTGTGTAGTTTTCCCACTGAGAATGCACATTACGAAAGGATTTCAGCAAAAGGCAAAAATGGTTAGTGTGATCTGTCTTCCCACATGCAAGAAATTGACCTATCTGACATGTATTATTTTTGTCACTGGTGATCAGTTCAAGACACTTGTAGGATTTTCCTTCTTCCCAATGACTCCTAAATATTTCCATAGCTGAAAAGAAAATCCTTGTGGCCAGCAGGACAGCAGAGCTGCCTGCCCCGGTCCAGAACAGCCTCCCTGAAAACAAGAAATCCCTCACAAAAAACGTCAGGCCCCAGTTCTGGAGGGGGAAGCAGGAATTGCTCCGTGGCTAAAAGCTAGTTTCTATTTGTGCATAAGCTGAATAAAGTAGGAAACAGTTAATTTCTACTAATAGAAAGGATTGCGGAAAACAGCCCAGGGCTAGCTCCTGCTGCCTTAAGTTGATGGAAGGAGTCGCACCCACTCAAATAAAAACAACACCAAGCTCCACATAATTCAAGCATTTTAGGGGCTGTTTGTTTGTTTCTGTGATTTTATTTATTTTTATTTTTACTGACAGCCAGGCAGTTGGGAAACTAACCAACTATTTAATCTAATGATGTGTTTGCATTTATTAATCAATTTGAATCTATATCTCCCTCAATGTGACATTCTGCCCCCCTATCTCCCCCCACAGATCTAAGCTGGTAGCATTCAAAGTGATGAGGATCTTTTCATTCAAAGTGATGAGGATCTTTTTTCCTTTTTCACTTGAGAAAGTGGCACAGAAGTTAAAGCACTTCAAAGAGATGATCTCTGCACAGCTATTGTATAATTAAACAACAACCTCCCCATTCCCAAGTACGTTCTCCTTGATCTTTGAGTACGAAAACAAAGAGATGAGGCATCTCCCGTGTTCGTCTCATCCGAAAGATGGGCACCGGCCCCTCACCTTTCTGCTCCACACTGCCCTGGCTTTGCTGGAAAGAAGCCGAACGAGGGCAAAAAGATTTGCTTGCTGCTGTAGGAAGCTGCTAATATAATCTCTCTAGCAACTGATTGAGTTGTGCGGATGTGTGATGAGTGACAGCTTGGTCAAATGTGACTTTTTAAATATAGGCTAGGATATGTGCAATGACTTGCAAGATTTAATGCGGAGCCTTAAGCTACAGACAAGGGGACGCTGCTTGTCCCTTTTGCTCAGCATGTATCAAATAGGTTTTAGCTGCAGCAAATTAGGTAGAGCTAGATGAAATGAGAGCCACCTCCAGCTGAATTATCCAACTTAAAACAGCTTTAGCGTGCTATTTTTAGATTTAAATATTCTAGCGTCGTGGTGGGAGATGCCAAAGTTAATCTGCTTATGAAGATTCAGACTTCTAAAGTTTCCACATGGGGTCTGTTCAAGAAGAAAATAGATTTTCTGTTTTAGTGTTTTAAACAAATTTAACTTTGGATTTTTAATTTAGCTGGAGGAAGCAAATTGCTATCCGGGACCACATTTTGGTACGGTAGATAAATCTTTACCGAGCCAAATGTTGAAGCACGCTAACTCACATCATGCCGCCGATTCTGACGAAGTTACAGGACTTCTGCCATCAGCCGAGGAATTCACGGCTCTGGAGTCAGTGTGAGTGGTATGAGAGGGGACAGGGTGACACGGCTCCACACACTCCTTATTTTTATCTGTTTCCACACACACACACACACAAAGTGATCAAAGATGATTAAAATATCACCACCTATTACTGTAAAAGACAATGGACTGGCTATACCGAACAGTAAAAGTTGACCCAAATGAGACAGGTGACAGCAGTTGACTTGGTTTCCAGCTCGCTGCATTATGGTTTAATGAAAGCATCTTCTTTTAAAAGCTAGTTTGTCTGAGCTCTAATTCACTGTTATATGTAATGCAATGATAATTATTAGTGTTGCTGATCTACGGTAGAGGGCTGAAGGCACAAATAGCCTTTCCTGTAGCCGGAAAGTAAAACAGTGTTACTGGGCTGGCTGCAGTCCCAGCTGGCTGGTTATAGGAATGTGTCAAGGGATAACAGGAATATAGACATCAGTGGTGTACTTGGAATTAAAGCTTGCTCTGAGCTCTTGATTCCTTCCCTCTCCTTAAGGGTTTCCAGCAGCGTGATGTGGATAACTCACTTCGGCACAAAGGACCTGTCCAAGCAAGTGTCTGAAGTATTGTTTCAGATGGGTTTTCTCTAAGGAAAATATTTGTCCTTAAATCTTTTCAGCTCTAATTAGGCCCAGGTTACCTACATTTCATGTCTGTGTGCGCTGTAATTGCTAGCGTTGGCACGGAGCAGCAAATGAGGAGCGGCCACGACTGCTCTGTAAAATGCAAGCGAGCAGAGCCTGGCGTTCGGGCCCGGGCGGTTTTAATGGCTGGCTCTTGCAGAAAAAGGATGCGGCTCCTGCCGCATGTGGAGCCTGCTTCATACAGGTGCCTTCTTTCCCAAGCTCTTCTTCCCTTCAGGGGTGCGAGCGCTTCCCGGCAGCGCTGCCGGGGAAGGGGTGCTGCGTGGGCAGGGCTGTGCTCGGGGGGCTGCGGCTGCGGGGCGCTTCGCCCCTGCCTGCTGCAGGCCGGGAGAACAGCCCCAGCAATGGGGACGGAGGGAGGAGAAGCGCTGGCGGCTGCCTGGGCGAGGAGGGAGGACCTGGCCATTGCCAGGCTCCAGTGGCATGCTGGCGGGGTCCTGCTGGGGCGGCGGGCGGTGATGGAGTTGTCTCAGCCCTCAGGTCTTTGGGCCCTCGAGGCAGAAGGAGCAGCGCTAACATGCCCGTGGCAGCAGGATGTGGCTCGTCGTGCTGCGGTTCCAAGCACAAAGGAAAACGCTGCGCTTCTGCTGCTGCTGGCGTTCGCTTGTTCTGGATGAACGGATTGAAATGACCGTGGAGAATGGTATGTGGGAGGTGTGCGTGTTTCTGTCTCCAGAGAAAGCGACCTCGCTTCTGGGATTGTTCTTGTGGCCTGGTTTTTCACCTGCCCAGCTATCAGCGTGAATCAGGGCGGTTTCATGGAGTGAATTATGCTACCGAAATGTTGCTGATGTGTTAAACCGGTGTGATGCTGGAGTCAGGCTAGTTGTGTCGGCCACCGGGGGGTAAGATGGAGCTGAGTACTGCCCTCCGAAGGGATCACTGTGCAGATCCAGTTCTTGGGCAGGGACCTCAGCAGAGATGTCGCTGTCCTCAGTCCTGCTACCGCGAGTGAACCCGAACCACGAGCCATTGCCATTTTATTTGCTAGAGTTGAAATGGATTTTTTTTCTTCTTGGGTTGTTACTGTCACTCATTATTAAAGGACTAATTAATGCTGTTGATTCCTTATTATTGGTTTAGAGTTAATTTTTTATTTCCCACTTCATGAATGCTAGTTACGTAAAAATAAAGGCTTTAATTAATTGACTGAGTTAACTTCTCCAGTATACATCAGTCCCGCTCCTTCCCACGCATGCATCCAGACGAGCAGAATACAAGTGACATATGGTGAAAGGAAGCAGCATGTCTAAGCTCAGGGCACTAAAGTGGTAATAATAAAGAATTCGCCAAATGAAGAATACCACCAGTCTACTCCAAACTGTCTTGATCAATGCTAAATTCATCTTTATTGGTTTTAGTGTTAATTATTTTTTGAAAAAAAGATCCATATAAATTTAATTTGTAGCGTGGTTGTTAAATTGTAAATAACTGAAATTGGTGAAGCTTTTCCTCTAATAAAATTGTAACTGGCCTTTTAAAATAACTACATTAATAAATTCCCCTTTTCCCTCCTCATACTTGACGAAGCAGAGATCCTTGGTTGCTGTCACTCAGCATCCTTCCTTCCGTGCTGAGAAGTTTTGCTGGCCTGCAGCAGTGGGGGGTCAGGCCCAAAGGAGGGCTGGGGCATGGGAAGAGAAACACCTCCTACAAGGGGCTCGCGTATAGGAATGTTACTCCGGCTGAAGTCAGTGCTTTGCCACTGCCAGAGGAACAAAATAAGACACTAAAACTACTTACCCTCATTTGGATGTTTTATGCACGTTGATTGAAATTTGAAGAAAAAATACAGATCAGGTTTTTCAGTTGCTGCTAGTTACACGTTGAATTGATTCTGTTACTGTACTGGACAGATGACGGCTGTAACACACCTCGGTTTATCTTCAATACTGACATGTTGCCTGCTGTAGCACCTCGGCATCTTCTGATCCACAGTGTACAGATCTCTATGTTCCCTAGCTCTGAAATGGGGCAAAAACTTGGATTCATCCCAGTTCAGGCCCATGGTTTGAATCACTACAGCTACACGTTCGGATTTCCTGGACACCTGCTGAGGGAGGACAGGGGCCTCCAGGCGATGAATCACAGCTGAGGCTTATTTCTATAAAGGATGATGTAAATGGCAGCTCAGGCAGTATGTGGTGAAGCAGAGAGAGGTATGGAGATCTTCCAGACCCTGAACGTCGTGTAAGTTCAGGCATGTCCTCTCCCTTGCAGCAATCTCACAGACACGGTTCTGATGTTCTGTTTTCACTGCGTGCTGTTTCTGCTAGCACTGTCGCCTAGAGATCATTTCTTTGTTAAAATCACCTTGGATAAAGTAATTGTTCTGTGCACAAGAGTGCTTTGGGGTTCTGTGCTTACAACTGCCAATATTTCTGGGGTTTAGACATGAAGCCTTTCTTAGCAGTTAGTGTATTTCTGGGTAGCTTCACCTACAGATTCTGCATTAAATACTGAGGCTTTACATGCAGCCTTTGCTGTTCTGCATGTGTACAGGAGACCTGACACACGGCAATGCAGATTTCCAAGCGCTCTGGTCCCATTTCCTCGGGCTTGTACCTGCAGCTTTGGTGCGGGTTCGTACGGCAGGTATGTGACACCCGGACAGCTCTGCCCTGTGCACAAGCCCCAGGCTGGAGCACGGTCCTGGAGCTGGGCTCTGCCTTTGGGCACCATTGTGCAAGCACAAAACCCTACTCCTCTGCAGGACTTGGGGCAGGATTCTTCCCCTCATCGCCAGCAGCCCCCTTCAGTCTCTCTAAGGCCTGGAGAAAGGCAGCCACCTAAGGTGTCACTTAGCCACACTGCTGCAGCCGCAGCCTCCCGGTGGTGCCTGGAGGAGCGCTGCTCCTGTTACAGATGTGGGAGGCTGTACACACCCCAGAAATTGGCCCTTACATGCCAGATTGCAAGAAACCTGCTCTGGTGACTCATTATCCTGAGTCTGCAGGGTGGCTCTCTGATTCTCTGAAAATAGCACTCAGTCTAGTCCCAACCTGTTAAAAGTGCGTGGCGATTAACATTTTTTTCCAAGCGTTTCGTTTTGACAGCGCTATAAACAAAAGCACTTCTTTGCATCTTTCTTTGCCGAATTATTTATCTGAGCATAGGTATGAATCATCCTTTATTGCGGAACACAGCAGTCAGGTCCTAGCACTAAAACATCAGTGCTAATTATCTGGAAATAAAATTGTCAGAAATACTTGATCCTAATTAGATTTCTTTTTAATGTTTATACACTGTGGGCTTGATCTTCCTCACAGTGACTGTGTAAATCTGGAATAATTTCATTGACTCTGGTATGATATCCGTTCAAATAAGATGATAACTTTATGACTTGTTCTTATGGTTATTATATGCTATTAGCTTAACAAGTAAGAAAGAATTTCAAACTTTCAATTGTTTTAAGTAAAAGCTGACATACTAAGTTCACACATTGCCTGCTGCATATCTACAGCATATCAGTTTTAGAAGCTATACAATTCGAGAAATAGCTCTCACTGCACTCTGAAAATAACTGTATGCTATTATCTATTTTACATGTGAATATGGGTAATTAACTGGCTGATTTTTATATTAGCTGGAATTCGTAGGGCCAACGTGTTATAGTTGATGGGCCCAGTGAGTGATACTGAGTCACGCGCATTCAAAGGTATCCAGATCCTCTTGGGTTTCCCCATGAAGTTCATTTTACTATTATCTCTTCCTTTGAAATCAGTTCTCTGTATGTTTGTTAAATGAAGCTCAGCTACTTCTTGGTGTAATGCCTGAGCTGTTCTCCATCCATTTTCTCAGTCTCTCTGTTCATCAAAACATTCCGTCCTGTAATGCTGCCTCCGCTTTGTGTTTCTGTCCCGGGAGTTTTCCAGAATAACCTCCGTCCAGTCGGACCCCAGACTTGATTTAACAAGACATCAGATGGGTTTGGATCTAGTATTTCTCTCACTGTCTTTACAGCAGAGATAAAATTTAGCTTTGTATCTGAACCTCGTTTAGATTTGAAATAGGGCACTCTTAGTGAGCTTGCAGGCTCCTGTCCTCGGGAAGTGGCAGTTCCCGAATCCTGACTGATTTCTCAGTGACTCTGGGTGATCTCTTCAGGATCTCCAGAGGCTCTTCTGCAATTCCTCCAGCCCAGACTTCCTTCACTGTAGGCTACTCTTGCTAAGGTCCGCGCATATTTAATAAGCACAAAGATTAAAAACAATAATAAAAAAGCTGATTTTAAGGGTTAAATCCAAATGCAGTTATACCAAAACACCAGGGCTGCACATAGTTTATTTTTGCAGCTACATAAGTAGAAACTAAAATAGAAAACATTATTTACAGCGAATAATTGATGTTATTTTTCTCCTTTATAAATTGCTTAAGGGGGCTTATGATTTTATCCATATATTTATAAATTTCTTATAACTGTTTGGATAATTCCATAGCTAATTCTTGAGTTACTGAATAGTTCATAAACAATTCTTTTCGAGGGTTTTGAATTCAGAATCCAGCGGCTGTCAGGAGCTGGTTTCCTGGGGTTGTGGCTAGCTCTGGGTTCTCACTTCTTCACGGTCTGTGGGACGTGTTGGGTCCCCATGGGGCCGCTGAGGGTGCCTGCAGTTGAAAAGCAATAGGGACTTCAGCAGGGCTGCTGTAACAGAGCGGTGCGGTGGGTGTCTGGCACGAATGCTCCGCTTTGAACCTTGCTGTCTGGGAAGGTTTGGCAATGTTTAGCCCTAAGCTGAGCCAGATTGGGCCAGTGGCAGGCCAGGGTGGCTGGGTGCACAGCAGAGGTGTCCTCCCACCATCCCAGGAGTCCTGGCCACCAGCCACTGCTACCTCAGCCATGTTCTTGGGGGGTGCTCACCCCAGGATCTCTTCAGTCAAGTAAGAATAGAAACCACATAGCTGAGAATTAAACTAGAGAGCTCTTCTGAAGAAATGAACCATTTCTTTTCCATACTTTTCCTGAATAAATACCCAGAGAAATCTGCTTTCCAGTGTCAGCCTTCCTTGTCTTTAGTTTTGCTTTATGGGGACTTGAGCCTTGTTCTGTTGTGTTGCAGCCTCATCGGCACAACCTGGAGAGGCCATCTAGAGAGTGCACAGATGTACAGGGACACGTACATTTGTGTTTGATAAAACATGAGGATCCAATAAATGGAGGGATTACATTTATCACCCAAGGAGTGTGAGTAGGAAATGGGGCAGATGCCCAGGAAAGGGCTGTTCAGGATGCTTGAGGCTGTATCTCCTTTCATTCCAGAAACTCCAACTCTGTCAGTTCTACTACGTTTAAGATGACTGTAATGAGGGGTGTAATGTCTTTGTGAATTACCTGAAATTCTTTTAAAAGCTCCGTCACTATTCTTTCCCTTGAGGTTTAAGACTAATCTTGGATATTTGCCCATCTGGGAATCTACCTAACTACTTGAGGTTATACGCAGGGCAGTGGGCGATGCTTTGGGAAGGACAGTGGAATTGTTGTACTGTTTGGAAAGCTGGTAATTGGTAATTGCGTAGCATTCCCCTGGAGACTGGTTTGAGGAGCTAGGAAAGTCCTGATTTCCTGACACAAAAGTCCCACTTTGAATTAGAACCATCTCCTAAAGTGGCTCATCTCCTGACCCCCAAAATCTCCCACAACGTGGCTAGGCTACGTGAGGACTTCAGGTGAGGCAGAAGGCTGGTCTCCAAGCTTGTATTGCCAAGACAAAGAAACTCAGTGACTGTTACAGATCCACAGGTATTTCCTCTTGTTCTAAAGCAAACTTAACTCTCTCATCTAGTGAGCACAGAGTACACGGACGCCATCCATCCCTCCCCTCTCCCAGACACTCGTGCACCTCTGCAGCCCCTTCTGCTCCGTTGCTTTCCCTGCCTTTCCCAAGCTGCACTGAACTGTGCTTCCTGATCAGCTCCTGCCTTCTGCAGAACATTTCCACTTGCAAAAATGTAGTCGCTTGAAGAAAGCAAGCAGTTTTGTCATTCCTCTTCTTTGTTTGCCTTGTCTCATTGGTGCTGCTCCTGCTTTTCCTGGGCCTTGTGCTGCGCGGACTGGAAGGCGGTGGCCTCATTTGTCCAAAGGCAAGGTGAGGGCTGTGGGTTGTGCTTGCAGGCTGAATGAATCATCTCTCCCAGCTGGCCTCCTTGCATCCCTGCTGGAGTTGGCTAGGTAAGAGCTGTGTCCCCTCCCTGTTCACCGCAGTACACTGGCTAACCTCGTGATGGTATGCCGGGCTTTACAAGGCAGATACAAGCACTACAGCTTGCTCTCTCTGCTGTGGTGTCGTTACAGAACCAGCTAAATTTGGTTTTCATCCCAAGTCAGAACCCCTCTGTTCTGAGGGACCGGGATGAGGAACAGCATTCAGTCTAGATGGAGAGTGGTAAGAGCTCGGCCTCGCACCGCTTGCTGACAGTCCTTCAGTGGGAAGGCCCCATGGTGACGGTACCCATCATGGGAACGCCAAGGTGATTAGTAGTTATTAAAGGTGGTTTGTTTCCCCTCTTGTGCTGTTCTTAAATCTATGCTGTGAAGCCTTCTCTGTGGGGTAGCACGGAAGCAGAATAAATAGTTTTGTGCCAGGGTTGTGCTCTACTAATGCGATCTTTTTCTTGGCCAGCAGTAATATGGATGTTTCAAGCCAGGATCACCAGCTTTGGCCTCCTCCTGGGCCTTTTCAGGTTGCTTTTCAGATTGACCCTGCCATGGAGACCCCAGGCAGAAGCACTAGAAAGCCTTTAAAACCCAGCAGCCTGGATCTGGTTTGTAGCTTACTGGTTGATCTGCTAGTGCTGGCAGTGCTGGTGTGAAGGCAGCTTTTGCCTGTATAGCCGACATTACCAGGAGCAGCCTTATTCCTCAGTTTCTTTCCACTGCTGAGGCAATATTTCACTGGTAACTTTCTATAATAAGCCACAGCAGTGAGGGAAGCCCACAGCGGAAGCCAAAATTCAGCCTTAATTCAGAGAGTAAATTCCTGGTGCTATTGAACTTAGAAGCAGCATTCTTTACAACGTTGTTGGTGCAAAACACTTGGATCCATGGTGCTCAGATCCAGGGCAAATACAGTGCAGGCTTGGGAGAGAACAGCAATCTTAATTTCTTCTCACATGATGGAAGTTTAAATTAGGTCCCTAGGTATACTTCAATAATAAATATGTAATAAACTACTGAACTTCTGAAAGTTTTCCCTAGAAAGTTATAAAATATGCAAAGTGTTACTTAGGAGACTGGAAAGGATTCTTCACAGTTGTGTTTACCCAATAGATCAAACATGTTTAGGAAGTATTTTAAATCCTTTATTAGGGTTACACAAAAGAGCTATTTTATTCTAGCAGTTGAATCAATATTTAGGCAGGTTTAAGCTAGTTATAATTTGTCCAGGACCATGGCATGGCTTATTGTGCTTTAATCTATCCTAAAAGAATGTATTTAGAAAGTATTTTTAAGTACTTTGAAGAAATATTATGACATTTGGTTGACAAGGTAAGTCTATCTAGACAGCAGCATAAGGAACAACTGAAGAGATGGGGATTATTTGACTTGGAAAAGGGAGCAAAGAATGTTCTTTTACCCTATTTCCATGACTCTTCTGTGAGCTAAAACTTATGAATAGGCAGTTTTAAGGGTTTGGGGTTTTCAAGCTTTATACACTGTATCTTATGACTATGAGTTCTACCAATGCATGATGTCGGTGGTAAGTATTTCTTTGTATATTTTGTACAAAAAAACACCGTATTTTTTGAGGGGGAATAGTTGTTTGATTTCTGCGAAGCAGTATTTGTAATTATGTTTCTGGAAAGCAGGTTTCTCCTTGGGCAGTTGCTAAAACACAGCTTATTGAGCCTTGCTTTTTTTTGAGCTAGAGAAAACTACTTATAAAACACGGTTGTTATCCAAATGTTTTCCTTCTCAATGCAGCAAGTATGTACAGAAAAAATGAATTATTTTTCGCACTGAACTACCTGGACCAGATTTGACATTACATTATTCATAAGCACAAACTAATAGAAAAGACTGCAGCGAAAATACTTTTCTTATACATATAGGAATCTGCAGTATGAGGTTCTTCATTTATTACATTGATATAAGATGGCCAACATTAGACTTGGAAAAATTTCTTTATAGAAATTAAATTACCTGGGATACGTTGTAGAGGCTAATTTAACATATCTTCTAAGACTTCCTTCTAACTGTAAGTAAACAGTGACTAGGATTTCTGTTTGAATCATTGGAATAGTCCCATGTCTCCCTTATTTGAAGTGGTAGTATCGTATCCTTATGCTATCGTTTTTGGGGGGAAGCAGAATTTCCAAGTTAATGATCAGATTTCATTCCTTCCAGAGATCGTACTGATTTGACTTTGGCCATCTTGTAAACATCACGGTGCAGAGGATTCAAGCAGAGAAATACATAAGACGTCTTTATTGATTTATACGTACAGTGACATTTACAGTGCGTGGTTGCCCAAAGTAGCAACATACAATTTGATCTGAGCATGGATCTAAGTTCTCAGGCTTAGCCTCAAGAATAAATGAAATGGCAAAGCTGGAATTCAGGGAAACGGTCACTGACTGACTCTTCGGAAGTAACCTTGACTCTCGTTTTATGTCATTGTGTCACCAGATTGTCTTTCTGTATCAGAATGGCAGTTTCTGTGGTGGAAGGCTGCTTGCTGTAGATGAGAGTATTGCGAGGAGATGGGCGTCACCAAATAAAGTCAGCAGTTACATGATGCAGTAGCTAAAACACTGGCCTAATTTTCTCACTGCAAAGAGGATTTTTGAAGTAAACCTTTGCCATGCCAGCGATGAGAGCCATGTCAGCAGATCTAAACCCAAACTTTGGGTTTGTTTGTGAATTCAGGACCCTTATTAAATCATGTGCAAAGGTGGGCTTGCATCAAAAGACAGCAGGTAAGGGTGTTTGATTCTGATGTAGATCAAACATGTCATATACTCCTGTTCCACTGATAGGATTTACAAAATTCAATACAAAATCCTATATCTGAGCTGACCTGAGCGTTATAACCTGTAACCAGATAGTGTCACTGTAGCATTCGTCACCACCTTGGTTATTCTGGAGATGCAGAGAAGGCAGATGTGGTTTTAGCCCTTTATTCAATAATGGAACTGAAAATAGAAAAGAGTTTGCTCTCTTCAACAGATGGGTTTTATATCCAGTCCAGAGAAAGAACAAATGTCCTCCTCTGTGGAGTATTGCCAGTTTGAATCCTGATGAAAGGATTAGTGTCTTTGGATCCGGTCCATGGAAATGGCTGATTTAATACCATGTCTTTTACCATTTATCTTGGCAGCAAATATTTTACCAGTGGCACCATGTATTTATATACAGGGTTATCCAAAGGGAAGAGTAAATCGAATGAGGGGACACCCATGACTTGTCTAAGTCATGTTGCAGTAATGTAGTCACAGTGCCAAGCTGCAGAGCTGCCTCCCTTAAAGCCTCTGTCTGTCATCAGCTTGCATGTGTTTCCCCGCAGTGTTCTTGGACTGCATCTTAAACCACGTGTCTTCTGAAGTAGCTATTGGTAACTTCAGAACCTTTTACTATGTCAGCTTGCAAGAATTTGATCCCAAGTCCGGTGTGTTGTCAGGGCTGGAAGTCCTGCCCAGCCCGCCGCAATGGACAAGGTCTTCAATGGAGAACGCGCAGCAGGTGTGTTGCTTTTTAGAATGCCACAGTCAGCCCCTTCAGGCTGGTGTCTGTGAAACAGAGAAGGTTGCTGAATGTTCCCGTCGCAGCTTGACATCCAACTTTTGACGGCTATGCTCTTCGATTCCAACTGAGGAATTACTGCTATTCTTCCTTTTTCAAAGAGTTTCCAGTGCACCGGCAATAGGCTGAGAGGCACTCCTCACCTTCCGTCGTGAGGCTGAAGGTTCTGCTGCTACCAGCTCATCCCTAACACCAAGTCCCCCATGAATGACACCTGTAACATGTTGGGTGGCTAGGAAAGTGTTACAACCTACCTAAAGTCCAGGAACTCCCTCTGAGTTTCCAGACAGATAATGCTAAATTTAATGGGCACTTGAAATTACATTTGTGGCCTTGAATGTAGCTTATTGTCAATTAAAGGGGTCTTACGTCAGGTTACATGCAACGGCAGAACTTTTAGGTTTTGCACTGCTTTAATGGAAAGCATTGAGTTGTCCCCATGCAAATGTACTGTACTGGGAAGCTTGCTGTTAGCAGTGTGGTGATACACTGTACTGTGCAGCTGATGCAAGTTTTAATGGTTTTATACTCTGTCAGCATGATGTATCGTAATTGCTTTGTTGGACCAGTTACAAGCTGAGCGTAAATATTTAGTATTAATGAATTCAGGTTTATTATGTGTAAGTGTATCTGCAGTGCAGCAAATACACATCCATCCATGAAGCATCTGAGTGTGCTGCGGGCAGGACTTCCCCTTTCTTCCTCTTCCTCTTGTGCACCTGAAAGGCGAAATGACGTGTCTGTGTGTTCCTGCAGTGGTTACTGGGCCCCGCAGCCTCGGTGCTTCGCTGTGCTCACCGGGCATGCTCTCGCACACTGCACTTCTGTCTGCCCTGCCTTTTGCTAACAGCAGAATGCCCAGGGGCTCAAACCTGCTCACAGCCAACGGCTGAGGGCTGTATCGTAGTGACACCACGAGGTATTTTATCTTTTTTGTACGTGTTTTGTGTTCTGTATCATCGGACTTGCTTCTCCTACCAACAAGCTGCAGAACTTGGCAAAACAAAGCGGAAAAGAATGAAATGGTGTCGGCAGATAAGCCAAAAGCATGTTGTGGCCTTGCTTTCCACTGCTGAGGCCTTGCTGCAAAGCACTTCTGTGCTCTCAGGCCAAAGGCTTGGCATTCCCTGGAGAGATTGCCTGTCCCTTGTCTCAAACGACTGGTGGGGTTCTGTGTGGAGTCAACAGCTTCTTCCCAAATTCAAGCGATTTGTGGGGTGCCCCCCTCTCGGAGGGCTCTGGAGCTGTGCCCCGGCATGCTGCAGTGCACTCAGACCAGCACCAATGTGTATTTTGCAGGTGAAATTCTAACCACAGAGTGAATAAGACAAGCCTGGCAGGGGAAGGGTGGTTCTGGGCTTGAGACCGAAGCCTGGGAACTGAGACATGGACTCCAGCGATACCTAGCGATAACCTAATAGTAGCACTTTCCCCTCCTGTGGCAATGTGAGACCTAAATACCCAAATTTGTTTGGTGTCTTTCATAATAAGGAGGGATGAGCTTCTCATTAAGGCATGATTGGGGTGCAGCCAGGCTCCCTCTGCACAAAGACTACGTCTCCACATCTCTCATGCCAATGATAAAATTGTCATTTATATTCAGAGCCCCAGAGTGCTTAAAATTTAGTTGGAAGTTCTAGATAATTTGCTTGTTTTTTTCCTGTCCCATAAAATCACAGTCAATTTTCAGTGCTGTTAATAATAATAAACTGGGAAAAATGTGCATGCTGTAAACCATTTAACCATGATTATTTAAACTTCTTTTTTAGTTTAAATGTTAGTAAATAACTTTACTTGCATTTTTTTTATTAATGAGGTCTGTTTTGGTTAGCTTGGAGGCACGGCTGTTATCTGATGTTACTGCTTTCTCATGTAAGCTCTCGTAATTTACTTAAGGTTGCTAATATTTTGTAGGCATAACTGTAGTGGAATAAGAACTCTACAATTATTCAGTAGGGAACTCAGCTTTCAAATTGCATATAAAAACTCTGCTTTGCTGGAGCTTACTGTAGGTTAAACTCACTGAGCTACTCAATGGTTTTATTAGAAATATTAACTTAAAGCACGTATGTTTTCAGCTTGCCTGCTCTTGGAAATTTTTAAGTTGCTGTGGAGAATTCCAGAGGGGTTTCCATTGTGTAACAGTCACCAGAACAACCCTGTGTCGCTCGTGCTCATGGATTCCTCTTTTATGTATGGACAAAGAATCCCAGCAAAGGCAAGCTTTTTTGAGGGTTTGGAGTCATGTATTTTTTGTTCAGATTTCCAAGTATAAAGTTAAAACTATGTAGATGATTTTCCCTTTGCTTTAATACAACAAGATTCAGAGTTTATGGAATGTTCCTGCAAGCTCACCTTAATGATGATCTGAGGTCATAAGCTCAATCAGCCTGAAAATAGACTGAAAGGTACTAGAATTAGTTTCTTGCAGGAATGTTTTCTGTCACAGAAGTTCTACTCTTGAATCGCGAGAGCTTTGTTCTGAGGGTGTTTTAGTCCCTGTTTCGTCTCAGAATTGCCCTAGAGGCAGGACAGAGGGATAGCAAAATTTTGGTGGGAAGGGTCCCAAGCCTGGCCTTGACAAAGGCTGTGATGCCTGGGATAATGGGACAGAGGGGACTGGGGAATGGAGCCCTCAGCAGGTTCCTGGTTTTGTAATGGTTTTTTTCAAGCTTGAGGCATCATGTTGAATTCAACCCTCTGGTTTCCAAAGCAAGACGCTGCTGATTTGTTCAGTTTAGACATTTGCTTCCTAGAACCCTGCCTCGTTGGTAGCTCCATAACGTTGCAATCAGACACCTCCTAGCTGAAATAGGAGGTTGGTTCATATTCTGACAACTGGTGTAAACCTTTCATGGAATGTTTCAATGTCTTTTAAACAAGATATTTAGCTACTCTCATTGCACTCAATGCAGGCTGTACTCCTGTTTTGTTTAGTAATAATAATAAAAAAAAAATCATTAAATTTCTTTCTCCTTTTCAGTTCATCAGCTGAAATTAATGTGTATGTCATGTGAGTGAAAAATGTAGGAAAGCAGTTGTCTTCTAGCTGTCATTCCTATATACTGTTTGTGGCATGTGCAAGTGGAAAGGTCTAATGGGGTACGCCTGCTTTTCCCTTTTCTGGTGTACTCTACTTGATTCTATTGAAAGCAGGGAATAAAATTAATGCTGTTCATTTTCCTATAATTTGAAGCAATACATTTTCTCTGAGCCCCAAATTCAGGTTATTTCCCAGTCCCATTGTGCTCAGAATGTGAAGGAAACCGTCATCCGTTCAGCCCTAAAAAAGAAAATGTAAATGCAGCTTTAACATGTCTCTCTGCTGATGTAGGCTTTCTCTGACGCACATTGATTGCCTGTCATACCCTGTAAATCAGAGTCAGATATCTGCATGCCCCATAATACTACTGCTAAAACGGGATCTGATTGTTTCTCTATTCAGCTTGAAGGGCAGTAAACACAGGTTAATAAGCATATGCCTAAATAACTCATGTATTATGAAATATTGTAATTTGCATTTTTATCTGCAGTTCAAGAATTATAGATGCTAGCTTCTGAGAACCTCTGTTAGACAACCCAGTGTTGTCACCTGCACAGCAGGGAACGTTCTCTCCCTGGGAGATGCTTTCTTTCCTTGATGCAACTATTTCGTGAGCCCTACTGAAGTTAATCTGGGTCTTGAATCAAACCTGCCCTGAAGATTTTACTGGATACACCTGTGAAGAAGAATAAACTGCCTTTCAATATCTGAGGGGAGATTGAAAAGTTCAGCTTGAGTCACTCTCAACCATCTGCTGAACCCCATAGTTTTGATTTCCTGAGTTTTTTCTGTAGTATCTCACAATCCTGAGACTGGCCTTAGTTTTTCCTCTTAGAATCCTACAGCAGGATTTAAAGTACTTAAAGGTGTTTTGTTGTTGTTGTTTTAAAAAAGCTGAATTGCTGCTACTAGACACACAGATATCCCTCAATGTTACCTAGTTTGCTGACTGATTTGGGCTGCAGTACTTGGTATCTCTGAGCCCCTTGCTGGCTTAAGTTGTTTTAAAGTAGACTCCTGCCTGCAGTGTAGCAATGGGAGATGAAAGTTCATATTCGTCAGGATTATATTATCTACAAAGAAGATTTTTTCAAAGGGGCTTAAGTGACCTAGAAATGTACATCTACTAAAATTTTCTACCAACTAATTTGGAGATTTTAATGATAAATCACAGTGCAAAGAAAAGTAGCAACACGTTATTCTGGTTTGCCATCTTTCTGTACAATGAGGTCCCGACTTCATGTAACCCCAGCTGGCACAGCTCGCCACCTCCACACGCAGTGCTGCTCCTTGCAAACTCAAATATTTTGAGCATGCCTCTACATGAATGACAGCTCAAAGAGTTAGATGAGAAATAAAGGGAGTTTATAGACCTGTGCTGTTAACAGCATTGAGCTGATCACCCCTCATGCAGTGAACTAAGCCGATAGATTCCCCACTTATTTGGCATCATTACCACTGAATGCCCCTTTTCTGCAGCCTACGTGAATATCTACTATTGCTTTTGTTCTAATGTTTAACTCCTTAAAAATCTTCACACAGATTTTTACAGCTTGGGAAGTATTCTTACTGTTGAAAGCAAAATTTCATTTGGCTCCAGCTCCATAAGCTGTACTGATGGTCCTTTGGGCAATGTAAGTGTGCCACTAAAGGAGCATTTAGACACCAGCTTCCTTCCGTGTCAGTTCTTGCTCTACTATTTGGCAAAAAGCTTCCCGTGTAAGGGGAAAGAAAAACAACAAAAAACACACCACACAAACAGCAGTGACCAAAACCCAGTAATTAGCTGAACATCCCCCTTTGCAAAGTAATGCTGTGAGTGATGAAAATCAGCATGTGCTTTTTTTTTTTTTTTTTTTTTGGCAGCTTTGGCAGATCACTTGTAGCTTTTATCATAGCTGGTTGTCTCTGATGTTAAATTCCTATATATGGCTGCTAGAATCCCTGGATCTGTTCCATTAGCTCTGTCTGTAGACAGAGGAGGAAATATTTCTGTGCTTTACATTTGGGCAATTCCCTCTGATTTCAAAGGGCGATGCATGGACCTGCAGTGACCGTTTTGGAAGACCCAGGTCTGGATGTGCTTCAGGGGCTGGCTGTGTGTGCACATGTGTGCGTGCATGGGGCAAGCAGTGCTTTTGCCTCCTCCAGGGAGCTGACTGAATTCATGGGGTTTTCACCACCTCATATACACATTACGCTTGCTTCTCACACACTCTGACATGCAATATTAAATCAACTGTGTTTCTGAATATATATTGTCCTTCTTTATTTATTTCTCCGAACAAATAACCAGTGTCTGACAACCCTGGCTAAGTCAATGACATCCGTCAAGACAATGAAAGATCTTTTTTTCTTATTATTATTTCTAAATATAGGTGTGAAGCACATTAATATTCTGATGTGACAATAATGGTCATTTTGTTATGGATTAAAAAAGTGAAATACGCAGAGAGATTTTCAGTGGGACTTTGTTTCTTAGTGAAGAAGCTTCTTCAGGCTTTGATGCTGAGAGCTATCGATACAGCTCGTACAAGATTTCAGGATGTTTCATTAAGCCTACCTGTGAAAGAAGAACAGAGGGCATGACTTGTACCAGTCTGTGGGAAAGGAATCTTTTTCCCATTTTCTGGGTTTATCACACCTGTGAAAAATGTGCTTAGTTTTTTAGGGTCTGTTTCATTTTGCAAGATGCAGACAGATATTAATGATGAGCTATTGACCGTTTATTTATTGACAATAACAGAGGTGATCAACAAATGTTCTGGAACTTTCCCTCCAAAACTGAGGAAGAGCAGAGATTTGGTAATTTGTATACCTGGCACCCCAAGG
The DNA here is from genome assembly GCA_011075105.1 of Heteronetta atricapilla. Classification (NCBI taxonomy): domain Eukaryota; kingdom Metazoa; phylum Chordata; class Aves; order Anseriformes; family Anatidae; genus Heteronetta; species Heteronetta atricapilla. The sequence goes on along the minus strand of CM021739.1, from coordinate 4,091,667 downwards.
TAGTGCTAGTCAAGGCAAAGGACTCCAACAAGGCTGTTCCAGGATAAAAAGGGTTTTCTGGGGGTGATTTCTATAGGTTCCAGCATCTGTGACACAAAGTGATGTGCACAGCAGAAAGTTTATGTAGCTAGGTAGGGTAAGCTACAGTAGCTTAAACTTTCTGTTTTGTTCCCTGTGCTTGAAGACCAGTTCAGCACACCAACACTGGAAGTGGAGGAAATATCCAGGTAAGCTTTGTTCTGATTTGTCAGAACTTAAACTATGCATTCCTCTTAAATAAAGAATTTCAGAATACAATTTGTACGTTAAAATGGCTTCAGTCCCATTTAAATTGCTGATGTGCAGATGCTTTTGTGGTAGCTGTAAATGGACCCCATATATCCATGAAAGTATTACCTAACGTTGTACCCGCAGTGTTTGGATATATGCCTGTTCTAGAGAATGCAAATCCCCAAGATTTGCCATGCGCTGAGATGTCTGGAAGCAAACTTGCCCTATGTGAATATAATGGCTCTGGAGTGGTGAGCTGTCAGAAGACAAACATTTGATAAAAGTATCCCTCCCGTGGAGCTTGTGTCCCTACAACATCCCCACAATGACTGTGCAAATGAGAACTGCTCCATGGCTCTGCAAGCCGTGACGCCTGTTCCTTACCTACTCACCTGGCATTAATAAAAGCAGCTGAGAGACAAGGCAGCCCAGGGAGTGGATCTAGAACTGTGGCTTGCGAATAACAAAATTATCAGAGAATTGTGAGAATAACTGGAGTTCCAGGTCACTAGTTGAACCAAAAAATATATTTCTCTTTTTTGCTGTGGGTCACTCTGAAGTGAAATTTGTGAGGGTTTTTGCTCCAGAACATTTTTTTTTTTTCCTGTTCCCTGCCAGGTCAGGATCTGACTCCTTTCTCTTTGGGGCTGGAGGCCTTAGGAAGCACTTAAAACCTTAATTTAAAACCTTAATTTCCTTGTGTTTGAGCTTGGATTTTAAAGGGAACGTAGAGTGATGTTTGCTCGAGGGACTCAGAAGAATATCTGTACAGCCAGTGTTTGAAATGAGCCTGAGTCGGGAAAGGTTAGGCACAGTGTAATATCTTGGCAGCGCAGCGCGGCTTATGTGCGCTTGGCTTACAAATAACCGTTCCTGGAACATCAGCACCTTTCATTCATTTGTCTAGGCTTTATCTTTTCCCCACCTCTGATCCACAAAAAGGTTCTTTTACTTTTTACTTATTTTTCCTTCATTTACAACTCTGACTCAAACCCAAAGAAGCATTTTATTGCAAATAAATAAAAAAAAAAATAAATCTCCCCAGTTGCTCAGGCATCATGGAGTCTGTGCCATGTGGTTTTCCACTAAATGTGACAAAAACACAACCTTGTTCTAGCTCCACCCATTTTTGACAGGATGCGACCCCCCCATCCATTGACACGAGCACCCATTTACGCCCAGTTTAAACATTGCATATGGTTGGTGTCTAATTCTAGGTGACTGAGCATCTGAGCTTTCATTTCTGGCTTTTAGCCGTGCATCTCCCATGTAAAATTAAAAATACCTCTGGTCCTGTAAAAGCAGGGAGCTTTTCTCTCAGGCCTGTGTTTTCACCACGTGCGGCCTGTCCCACGCCCGTCCCGCAGCCCTCGGCCTTGTGTGGCCCGCGGCGCCGGCGGCCTTGTGCTCCGGGTACGGCATGGGGCGCTGGGCCTGCCCGGGCAGCAGCACCCGGCTGCGAGGCCGCTGCTTGAGGCAGCCTGTGGGGACAGGAGTGGCACTGGGGGAACAAGCGGTGCCTGCGCTGCTGTTTGCTCCTGGAACGCAGTTCTGTTCAGCGCTTCGAGGCTCTGAGGCCTCCCTACTCCTCCGTTACTTCTGTCCGAGCTGACTGGATCGTCAGATCTGTTGTGAGAATTGTATGTATAGGTTTTATTGGTCAGTGTTTTACCTACAGAATTTTTCAAAATCCCAGCCGTTGGTAGGTACCATTTTGTACGAATTGACCTGCAGGATAGCAGCTCACCGTTGGGAATGCACTTGTTTGGCTTCTGAGGTTTGACTGTTCATGGGCCAGGGTCGGCTGGTGGCGTTCCTCCTCCCTCACACAGTGTGTAGGGCCGAGCTGCCCTTCGGTGGCTCCTCAGGGCCCAGTTAACCCTCCAGCGCCTGCAGCCTTCCACACACACGCTCAGGGCTGCCTCGGATGGCAGGAGCCAGGCTCACAGCAACAGCACAGGATCCTGCCGGGGTTCTGTTACACATACAGGTTGGCCTGAAGAAAAGATTTTCTGGAAATAACCTGGTGTTGGAAAGCCGATGTGGGCACACCTCTGCAAGTGGTATTGCCTGGAGCAGATACAGAGGCTACAAGCAATTTCTGCAGGGCTTCCTAGATATCCCAGTGCAGTCATGCAGGTGCACAGAAGGAGCCATAAGCTCATGGCATGTTTGCAGGATCAAACCGGTGGGTTTGGCAGGCATGATAAAAGAATTAAGTTTACTTTACAGCATTAATGCATTCTGTGTCCTGAGAGGCCTGACTGCTTAAGCAGCAGCTGATCTCTTGCCTCAGAAGCAGAAGCATATGGCAGAGGAGCGTTTGATGTGCATGGACACATCAGGTGCTCACTGTAGATATTCCTCCAGGTGCATAAAAGAACTCAAATTTGACCTTTGCCATGATTCATTTACACTTTAGCCTGTATCTAAAAGTGAGGGTGGCTTTATCCTATGGATCTTGACGTTAGATCAGCGGGACTCATTTGGAGTCTTTCAGCAAAGTAATGCAGACAAAATCATAGATGTTTTTTATGCAGAAAAAATCATTCCTTGTTTCCAAGGAAAGAAGCCTCTGAAATATGATTCTTGGGAAAAAAAAGAGAGAAGAAATGTAATTTGTTTTTATGTTTAATTTCTATAATCAAAAGTGGTGCAGCTTTGTGTAAAACTGTACTTGCAGCGCAGTTCCTGAATTCATGATTGTGATCCTGCCCTTCTTCCCTCAGTATTATATTTCATGGTCTGCTGAAATCATGTTTAGGGGGATAAAAATAGTATATCTTCTGTTTTTTGGCATCCAACCTCTAATTTACAAATATAATTTATGCTAATCTTGAAAGTGCTTCTCAGATACAAAGTAAAATGTGTCATCCTTGGTATATGTGTGTATAATTTATTCTGATGGGGAATAGACATTTCAAAGCCATTTCAGCCCTTTATACTCAGAACGTTTGATAGGAGCAGAGGAGCTGCATGTTCACTGCTGGAAGAGTTAGGAAGCGGTTAAAAAATAGCCTAAAATAACTGTAGATATTCTCTTAACCCAAAAAAGGCTAGAGGCAGTGAGGGATGGGCTGCTGTTTGATCAGTCAAGTCAGCTCATATACAGTTCCTAACTATTTTTATTCCTTTTGTATTTTTGCTGTTTGTTACTCATTTTCATGATGGACTGAGAAAAATCTTCCTAAATCATTCATTGTAGTTCATTTTTTTTGTGATTTCTCTTTTCTCTCTCTGGTCAGGTGGCTTCCCTAATGGATTAGATGCCTGCCGCGTGAGGGTGGCGCTGCACGGGCAGACAGCTCATTGCCAGGGAGAGTCCTGGCCACCCCCTTGGGCTGTTTGCCCTGCAGTTCACAGTTCTCCCCATTTCTGCAGAGGAGCTTGCACAGGCTCCCAGCCCTGTTGCTCCTGGCTAAAAAAAATAATAATAATAATAAAAAAATAATAATAATAATTAAAAAAAAACACAAACAAACAAACAAAAAAAAAACAACAAACCAAAACCAGTATCTGTGACCGAGGCTTCCTCCTTGCTCAGAATAGGAATGAGCAAACAGCTGCCATTGCAACGGCTTCATTTGGTTCTCTGGAATTTCAGCATTCAGAGAAGGAAAGGTACCTACTGTGGTCCTCAGCTGGGGTGGATCAGAGCATAGAAAGGGCACAAGTATCTTCAAAGATGCCATGCCATCAGCAGGGTGCTTTTCCCTTCCTCCTGTTTAGGAAGTCAAGTCTCATACTCTGGTGTAGTTCCATTTTTGAGCCTGTGGATAAAAAGTTTGAAAGTCTCATATTAGGAGCACAGGAGGAAAAATGGAAACCAAACAAAGATAATGAAAACTACCAAGTGGTTCTTGGTGCCTGAGGCATGAAACTAATCCACTGTAAGTCTGAACTGAAAAGAGGGTTTCTGGATGAATAGCAAAAACAGTGGAAGGTAGATGGCTGGGAAGAAAATGTAGCTCTAGGTTATTCTGATTTTATGGGACTTATTTCCAAGAATTCTCCTGCTCCTTACAACTGGCCTGAGGGATTTAATATTCCATACTGTTTACAGTTAAAGAAGCAGAATCAAGGAAAACAAATTTGCACACAACTAGTCACTGGTTTTCCAGGAATTAATTCAATTTCTGCCTGGATCAAGTAATGAAACTTTGCAGGAAAATAAAACCATTATTTGCAATGCTAAGTAGGAACAATGCAAATTGAAAAGACCACACTGACTAAGGCAGACAGTCTCTGGATATTTCTTATTTGCTATGTTTTTTCCAGCAATGTGGTGGCAAGTTCTTCTTGCCTTTCTAACTTAACAACTTGAAAATACTTTCCAAGTCAATAGGAACATTATGACTCATAGCAAAGCAAGGTGATGATGACCTTCTTAGTGCTTTACCCATTTAGAGTACTTCTGTGTTCGTTTACATTTAGCTGTCCACTATAACATGCCCCCTTGTGTTGTGTCATAAAATGAATAATGGAAAACCCTTTTTCCTCTGTAGTTGTTCAAACACGTGAATGTTTTGGTTATTCCATGTTCCAGTTTGGTCAATGCTGCAGTACCTGCTTGATCCAACGGAGCAAGCAGAGCACAATAGGCTGGGCTATATTGTGTCCAGGACTGCATCGACTGCAGCTTACACACGTGCAGGATGATACCGCAGGTAGGAACAGCAGCTTCAGCGTGGTTTTATGCTAGCCCACGTCTGACCTCAGAAGTCTCAGCTGGCAAATAAAACCTATATTGGAGATGCAACAAGACTCATCAGATCCATCAACTGGAGCTCTTGCTCTTATTTTAGAAATGGAAGCTAAAATTCACTCTTACTGATTTAAGGCAGATTCAACTGTTTTGGTATTTGCCATAATAATTCAGTTCCAGTCCTGTGTGGTAGAGGGAGAGGGATGGGAAGCTTGCCTGCCTCCCAGTGCACCCAGGAGGAAATGTGGATGTGGCAGCACTCGGTGGTCTACAAGGGTCTTGTTAAGGAGGTTTTGGGAAAGGCTTGGAAAGTGTTCTTTGATGGAAATCTGCTTCGGAACCCTCTTAAGGCTGGCTGGAGACAGCCTCACCGCATGGCCCTTTTTCATCCACTGCAGCTTCAGTCTCTAGACTTAGGCATACGCCAAAGCACATTTCAGCACAAAGTCAGCTTTGCTTTATGTGTGTAAGATGAGTGATCACATGAGTAATTTCATTATTATATAAGTCATGTCTTTTTTTGTAGACAGATGTCTGTTGCATTTTTAACAGTTATTTGAACGCCGCACATAATTCTTTGTCAGAGAAGCAGTTGAACCTGGCCAAGTTCAAATTGAAACTTCCCAGAGGAATAATCCAAATCTGTATTTCCATATATATTAATAAACTGTTTAATACTTGCAGCAACTCACATAATACAGTTTTGAAATGAGATAGAACCCATTATCAGTACAATGAGGAGCACAGGCTCTTTCCTGTCAGAAATAATGGAGTGAGATCATCTCTACAATTATTTTCCCTAGCTGTCCCTGTAGTCATTTGTGCAGCAAGGTGCATATAAATCTGTTTCAGCCTGTTGTGGTTCAGTGAGAAGTAGCCAGCTTCAGCCAACTTGTGTGGATGCAAGCAGAAGGAGTGTACAAGTAAATCCTTTAACACTGTCTGGCTTTATCACGTACCACCAGCAGCTCTGTGCATTGCAAAGCTGTGTTGCTCATGTCCAAGTTGAACTGCACCATGCTGCTGCCAGAGGGTTGGGGATGCCACGTCTGATTTGTGCCATTCTGCCTTTGTACTCTGGGCATGAGTCTGGAGAGACTCCTTTCTTTGCACACCATGGTGTATTTGTGCCTGTGTAACTGCCAAGTGAACTTGGTGCTCCGCCTGATATTATGCTCGTGCTAATTAGTCAAGCTATTCTAGGAAACACCCACTGCTTGACTTTCAGGCGTCATCTCCAGCGTACGTAACAGACCTAAGCCTTTGGGATCCTGGTCAATGAGCAAGAATTAGGGGCTCGTGTTCTTCAGTTTGGAGTTTACAGTACCCAACCATCAGCAGAAGGTTGGCTCCTATGCCCAAACAGAAACGGACTGTTGCTTAAATGTGGCTGAAAAGGGGGAGATTGCATTCCCCTGTCTTTGCCTAGTCACTGAGCAGCTGATGTAGAAGAGCAAGGCCAGATCTACTTCAGCCATGAAGCAGAAGAGCAAGGTCTGCTTCCAGCTGTGCCCACCACCTCTCTCTGGCTATAGGCTCTTTATTCTCAAGTGTACGAAGCAGGAGAGGCAGGTTTTCACCTGTGATGTTGAAAGAAATTCAGTAAAAAAAAAGAAAAAAAGAAATGATATAGACAGAAGGAACAAGAGAAGACTTCTTTTTTTTTTTTTCTTGAGATAGGGTTTTTATTTCTGAAATATAAGATGAAAGTTTGGAGGGAAAAAAAAAAGAAAAAAAGCTTCATATAAGTGCAGTTCTCTGTATTCTTAGAAGACTGAAACCTTTTGGCTCAGTGGAATTTATGTAACTGCATCCAGAACAGGATCTGCTCTATAATGGGTAGTCTGAACACCGCCACACAGAAGCGAAGTAAATGCATCAAGTAAATAGAGTAATCTGGTAAGAACTGTAGTGTTGGACACATGGTGAGCTGAAATTTTGTTTGCTAAACGTGATTTCTGCAATAAAGGTAGGAAAAAGCAGATTCCCGACCTGCATTCTTCAGCATATTTGGATAGTAATCTTCTTTAAATAACGTGGCAGGCACTTTTGTAGTCTAGCGTCAGAGGATTATATTATTTTCAGGACAATTTATGAAAGATTAGTAGAGGCATAGTTAATCATTTAAATTGGCTACAGGTTTTTTATTAATCTTGAAATTAATGAGTTCTACCTTTTGATCTTTCTTGCTACAAATCCCTCTGGAACTGATGCCAATTAGGTTTCGGTAATAACTTGGTTTTGAACGTGGACTGGTGTGTGTGCATGCGTGGCATGCGTGGGAGCAGGGGGTTCGTGTGTGTGTGTACATGTGCGGGTGTGTGTCATTGCCCCTGGAGGGTGGCACATCTTTATTTAGACCTGTTTGGTTGGTACCAATTTAGAAAGTGGACTTCTCCACTAGCAGAACTTAAAATAAAAATGCGGGGACCTCAGTAAGCTAATAAAGACTCTGCTTTACCATGCTCAAAGTTGTGCACTGCGCAGTGCCAATCTGACGTTTGTAGGACAACCAGGTACAGCCTGTGTGTAGCCTACAAAGATGCAGATTTACCGTCCGCTGGGGGCAGTACCAGGGAATGACGTGACCTTACTCACTCTTCAAACGAACCATTGAGAAATGTGCTTGTCTTTTAGAGAGGGAAATGTTTTCAGCACCAAATAAATTACACCAGCCCAAGGCAACATTGGGTATAAAACTTTGAGAGGAGCAGACTGACCCTGCTCAGAGCTTCATTCTGTGTGAAGGGGAAGCAGGAGGTAATTAGGGCTTTCCGAGACTTGGCAGTTCTCATACTGACATCTCCACATGCCTGCAGTGGTACTACTTCAACCCTCCTAGCAAACAGGTCCATTCTGACCTGTGTGTATTGCTGGGTTTTGTTACGCGGTCACTGAACGGCCTTAATTGAAATGTGCTGTGGGTTAGCAGTATAAGCACGAGTAAGAGCCGTGTTTCAAAATTCATAGCCATGCATGAGTATAGCAGAAATAGCACCAGGTTCTGAGTCCTGCCATTCCCAGAATAATGGATTCAATGTGACAGCACTTGTTTCATCTGAGCTTTCTTTCTTCTGTACCTGTGTTTCTGAATGGCCAGAGGTTCTTTTCTTCCCACTGTTCCACAGCTAATGGTGTTTTCATCTCCCACCTACACTTGTCTTACCAGTCTGATGCTTCTCATATTGCAGCTTCATATAGATTTGATAAGGTGTTAATTTTCAGTCTCCTATATCCAACAATTTTTAGAACATTACTGTCTCAAACCATTCTTTAGTCTGAAGGGGAATGATTGACTGGGCCCCAGGAGCCTTATTTCCCAAGATACACGTATGTCTGTAGTTAAAGATGAGGGCAGATCAATACACCCTGTAGCATTTCTAAAGCAGTGTTCTTGGTCCTATGGCAATCTCTTGTCATCCTAGAATTTCAGTTTTGACTTCTGATTGTTTGAAATTTGCTCTGTTAGGCAATTTCAAGTCGCAGCGCTATGAAACCTGAACAAAAAGCTTTTCTCACTTTCTTCTTGTAAAATTTGGAATGAGTGCATAGCAGTACATTGACATTTCAGTTATTGACCACTTGTGTTGAAAAACTGGTTACTCCATTCTAGTAGTCATCTTGTTTTAAGGAAAGAGCGTTGTGTATTTACAATGCAGGCAGTGCAGTCTGCTCGTCGCAGCCAGAACTGAGACCATGGTTTCAGGTACATCCGAGGCAAGGTGGATCACTTACTTGTGTGTGTATTTTCTCTTACAGCATAGGTGGAGAAGTAGTGAGAGGAAATGAAGGAAGCTACGTGGGGAAGCATTTCCGCATGGGATTTATGACAATGCCTGCTCCTCAGGACAGACTGCCACATCCTTGTTCCAGTGGCTTTGCCGTGAGATCCCAGTCTCTTCATTCTGTTGGAGGAACTGACGATGAAAGTAGCAGCTCTCGCAAGCAGCCACCACCTAAACCTAAGCGAGATCCCAACACCAAACTGAGCACCTCATCTGAAACAGTCAACACTGGAACAACAAGTAAGAGTGGGAAACTGCCGGATAGGACTGAAGGTAAAACACTATAATTCTCTGGAAGAAGGGTTTTGTAGACCCAGCGTTAAGATTAGCCAGTTGATATTAATGCATGTAGGTATTACCTGTATGCTTCCACAGTGCCAGCACAAGTATCCTAGATCACTGTTCCCAGATTTTGGACTAGCAGTTAATTGCCAAACTGTGACATTTCTCAGAACGACACCACTTACAGTATTGTTATGTAATGGGGGAATTAGTTGAGTTCATTCACAACGGAGGGGAGAGGCTGCTGTCAGATGGCATGTAAGATACTGTTGCCTGCACACCAGCCAATGACTTGTGGTCACTAGCACTGTACAAACCACTGCTTTGGAGACGGTCAACAAAGAAGTAAAAGACAGAAATTATTTAAAAGAATACTGTCTGGCCCTGAAACTCAGCCACAAGAAAGTATCATCCGATGGTAAAAGTTGTACCTGAGGTGGTGTAACGTATTGCCCCAAACTTGTCTTTGCTCATTAATCTACATTTCTCTTCCCATTCCTCCCAATTAAATTTTATTTTCTCCTGAATGCTGAATCTGCTGAAAAAATGCACCGAATGAGGATATCCCTTCCTTACTCTGAGCTACTACAGATGAGCTAACCATATAGGGATCTTCTTTTCTTCCACGCTGGAAATACATTTTGTCTGGCAGTAGGACCAGCTCTGCTCCCTGCTAGGAGGGATCAGGATGACTCTGCTTCACAGTGTGAACTGTAGGAGGAACCCTGAGGGACAAATGGTTTTGATCAGTGCTGGTCTCTCCCACTGCTATGTTACATATCAGATTTGACATCCCGCACAATATGCTAGTGCATATCCTTTTTGCTTGCGGTTGTGGCCATAAATACTGGTTAGTTACACTCATGTTACAACCCTTTTTAGGTAAATCTGATTTATAAGGTCATCAGCGATAACAAAGGTGCAAAGGAATGTGTATTTCAGCTAGTAATATGTATGTCTATGCTTACAAGGATGAACACATGATGAACAAACCCATAGGCTTATTTATGCTGCTGTGGGTAGTTACTTTGCCTACAAAATTTATCATTACTTTCCATTATCTTGTTCGTTGCAGTACCACTACACCAGCTCCCCAATCAACTAACATGAAAAGTCTAAGCATTGAGTAGCTGCCCTTAATAAAAACAGTTTACCACAATTTTATTGGACCCAAAGCCTACATAGAAACCATTCAGATTTGTGCCACGGACTGATTTAAAATCTCATATGAGAAAGTCTTTGAAGTCTGACATTTATTACAAAACAGAACGCATGGTACAAACTTCTTGGTCTGATAGGCTGTGAGGAGCAAAGGCAGGAGCTCTGAAGGTACTCAAAAGCTATTTTAAAAAATGCTGTGTTTTAAAATATTTTAATAACTCTTTAGTATTTATTAGCACTTTTTCTCCCTGAGTCTGTGCAGCCAGAATCCCAGAGGCTAAAGGAAGCTCATTTTTCAGTGAAGGCACTATAAGATTGGTTCTCACATTTTCTAACCTGTTAAATGAATATTCCTGTCAGTGTGCATTGGTGGAGTCACACTGTATCATTGGGTTCTTTGCTGTAGCTAACCTTGGTTTTCTCTCTGGACTGATTAGGAATGGGGTCTGTTTTACACCTACCCCCAGCACTTTTCCTTATTTACTGAGAAGCAAGAGACTATGACAGCCTTTGTGGTAGTAGGAATAATGGTAATAGTAAGTGAAATACATCCATGTCTTTTACCCGTCTCACAGAATTTATGGCAGACTCCTTAAGCAGTCCACGTCCTCGTGAAACAATCTTCTTCAGCATTATCATTTTGCAAGGTTCTGAAAGTTTTGCTTCCTTTCCCTCATCTCCTCCTGCCATCTGAAGTTTGATACCAAGAGCCTAATATGTGGTCACAACCCTTCTGATAGATCTGAAGGTTTGAAACATTTCTTTTTCCAAGGCCAAGTACCACTTCGCTGCTCCCACTCAGTACAGGCTGAGTGTGATCCGTGCCATCACATGATGGTTTTCAGTGGCACAGGAATCACTGTAGCAGTCTTTGACTAATCAGGATGACCGTAGTACAACCATACACTCCAACAACTATTGCAGACCACCTCAGCTTCATTATCATAATCAAGAGCTGAATATTCATAGCAAGATCTCTGGAAAGAACTGTTGAATGAATAACTCTCCATTAGTCTCATGAAAGATAATACCTAAATGTTACCTTTAGTGTGACTAAATTCCTTCAGGGAGTATTGAGAATCTTTGTGATGCTTAATCTATGACCTGCATTCTGTTTGTTCTTCTAGTTTATACGTTGTGCCGCAGTGGACACCTTTAGACTATTTCATGATAGATTTAGACTATAGTCACAGTAGATTTCCCTGGAGATTTTGAACTGATGGAACCCTTTAATCGTGCCATTATCTTCACGTGTTCAGAACATCTGCCCTGTTTGCATGCGTCTGGTTTAATACATGCCAGATTTTTAGGGGTCACATTGTAGGGTGTTTTTTTGAAATAAGCAGTCAGATTTTAAAGTCTGAGATATAGTCAGGTGTGTTGGAGTATTTGGATGAACTGCCTGGGTTTCTACAATGCTTTTCATGTTCTCCTATGGAGGTGCAGGAACATCCAGATTTAAATTTCAGTTCCTGCTGCCCATATTGTACACAAATATTTGTGTATGCATGTGTCTCTCACACATTTGCACGTACTTGTGGCATTTGCAGGCTGAATATCTACAGCTCTTTCCAGGAACTGTGGAAAACAATGATGAAAAATCCTATTGTTTCTCCATCAACTATTGTGGAATCTATACAAAAGAGTCGTCAGAAAATTGTTCCAAGCTCATTTTTTTATGGCAATGCAGAATAATTCAAGCTATAATATCTATTGTGCGACCCAGTGGCTACTTTCAAAGGAAATTTGCTGCATTTCCTAGGCAACCAGGGACAGCCTTACCACTTGTTTTTATTGAACGTGTTTACTTTCTGTTTTTTCATAATGATCCAGTTTGTACCAACAAAAGCAGTTGCTGATGGTAACTTTTATTCTTTTCCTGATTGTGCTAAAGTCAAAATATTGAATCCATCACATCATAACAACTACCACAGCAGTAGATTAGGTTTTGAATATGAGCCTGACTTTACTGCAGAAGTGGCAGGAAAAATCTCATCAGCTTGAAAGATCTTTTCCTCTTGAAACACAAATAGCATCCGTAACAGCCTCAAAACCTCTGTAAACTTTTCTGTAAGTGCTCTTGCTTCCAAATTTGTGGGGGTGTGAACAACTTATTTTTAAGTTGTAATGACACACGTTAACCTTGTCTCATTATGCAGCAGCGTGATAATGCTTCTGTGTGTGTTTCGTCGTGGTCTACCTTGGCTCTGCCTGAAGGAGTGGTCTCCAAAGTGAAGGCCTGATTCCTCTTAAATTCTGTTGGTGTGTTGCCACACATGCTTTTGTATCTCCTCCCATCCTTCACTGTTCCTTTTTTGCTCTTCCGGCTACCTCCCATAAGCACCCACTGAAAGCCTTCCACCAAATACGTTTCTCCTCTGAGACAGATTTCTAGAAAGTTGTTTTTAGAAACGTAGGCTGCCTTTCTGCAGGGCTTCCAAACCCTGGTAGGAACAGCAAACAAATGCGCTGTGCCCCTTACATCACACGTTGGAAGTGAGAAGTGAACTGAACAGGGTAATTTTAAATAACATCTTTCAGCACGGAAGGCATAGCTAATCTGCATCCTGAGAGGCTTTTTAATGAGAAAACGCAAGAGTTTAACTACATGATGTGCTCTCAGTACCCAGGCTTACAGAGAAAGGAAGTAATACAACAGGGTAATTGGTGAACGCAACCAGCCTCAAGTGGTGGCTTTTGATGAGATCGTTGCTTCTCCACAAGAAAGATTTCCAAACCTACTGCAGCTCCAACACGAATGAAGAGTGATGAGTGAATTGTGTTTGGAAAGATAATTTTTGTTAAAAATTTCTGAACTTGTTGGGTAATTCAGATGGCACCTACACTATATATAAATAAAAATGCATACATGTAAAATACATATAATAGTGTAGTGTATGTATATATAGTATACACATTTATATATAATGTAAATGCCAGTTGCTTTTGCTTGTGTGTGCACATAAACGTGCACGCCAATGCCCATTAAAACTCAGAAAATGCTGTTCACTGTAATTCTGCTGTTGCCAGAGCCCATGGGAGGTTTAGGTCTGATAAGTGGAAATGCTGCAGGGACCCCACCTCTGGAACCCACTCAGTTCATTCAGGGCTTTCCTCCTGAGTGCCTGGTGTGGAAGCAGATAACCTTCGTGCTGCTTTCTAAGCCTGCGCAGTGGCAGCCTCTCTCCGTTGCTCAGTAATCTCTAAAAGTGGGTGACTTGTAGGGAAAAATTTCCTCTGGAGAAAAGCAATTACACTAACTGTAAGTGGGGTTGCAGTCCAGCTGGTCTCTCTCATAAATCTAGTTTTCTGTCAGCTACGCTGGTGACTCTGTGTTATAAACTTGAACTTTTGCTACTGTCATTAAACAGAACTTGGGTTAAAGGGAGTTGGAGCTTTCCCTGTTTTTACAAGGTGCTGGCTTCCTTTTATTTCCTACCTTGGTTAACATTGTATTCAACGTGAACTTCGAAATAGTGTCCTCTGCAGGACCATGCCATATCCTTCCTTACAGCCAGATCTTACTCCTGCATCTTTTCATCTGTGCCTACAAAAGGAAGAAACATCACCAATGAGCCCGACTCAGACCTAGCAAGTCTAAAGGCAAGTTCTGGTGGGTGTAGCCAGGGGCACTAGCTACTGCTCGCAGGCTGTCGGCTCGCCTAAACCATGCCTGGCAGCCCCATGCTGAGGCAGCAGAATGGAATATTTGAGGCTCCCTGGTAGCCACAGCTGGGCATCACCGTGCCTTGTGCTGGAGCACAGGGCTGTGCAGCACCGTGGGGCTCTTAGCTATGGAGGTGTGATGCCAGCCAGCGCGCAGCCATGCGTACAGCAGGGCTGGTTTTCCTGCCCCTACCTGCATCTGATTCTTGACAATAGCTGCCGTACCTGACGCCAGAGCTCTGCCCTGGGTGCCCGAGTGGTGCAGGGATGGATGCAGTGCCTCCAGGCTCTACGCCAGCTTGTTCCCACTGAGTTGTTCTCTAGTAGGAGGCACACAGCAAAGATTTCGGTCTAATCACTACCATTTCATAGCTTTGAGATTTTCAAAGGCTTTGCTTTTTGCTTTTGGGGGTGGGGAGTGGTAGTTTTTTGGTGCTTTTTTTTTTTTTTAACCAAGATTTCAGTTTGTCACCCCTGGTTTTCATATGCCAGCTCCCAGAGCTGGGTTGCTTGCCTGTGCGCACAATTTCCTGCAGCATTTCATCTTTTGGGTCTGTTTTCTGGTCCCTCAGATAAGGGAGGGCAAGGGGGAAGGAAGGAATGGAAGCAGCGGTTCTATTAGCTGTTATAATAGCTTTCTGCGCAGAACAATGAACACAATGTGATTTTGGGAGGGATTTATAAACAAGTTTTGAAGCCACAGAGGGAGTATGTTCTTACCCTCAAGGCACACATGCATACTCATTAACGTTAATGGAAGTTGCAAGCATTGAACAGAAAATAGACCACGCAGTGGTAAAAGACATGAAGATCTAGTTACTGACTTGGGAATTGCCTCGTGCCCAGGACTTGGCAGTTGGTACTTCAGCAGTGCTGTGCTAGTCTATCCTGTGTACTTAGTGTTTTTTTTTTCTTTCTTAATTTAACAAAGTTGCTTCACGAGTTTCTCATGTCTCTTTTCACACTAGGATGTTACTCATTTGCTCAGAGAGATACTGCACCTTTGAAAAAAGCACAAAATTAAATGTGCAGCCACCCTGCTGTACAGATCTCTCTCTGCTCTCCAGGGTGATGGGAGCTGTGATGTTCTTGGTAATGGAAAAGCCTTCGTAATGTGAGTACAGGGAGTGTTGTGCTGATTTACTAGGTTGGCTACAAGTGCAGCCAGTCCAGGAAGAGGCTGCATCCCCGAGCTAAGGCTAGAAAGCCCTGCCACACTCAGGTGACTCCTGCAGAGCACGTAGGTTTTTCTGCAGTGTATTCTGCGGGGCTCGGGGGAGTTAATAAGCGTGGTTGCAGCCCATGGTTCAGGCTGTGCTTGAGAATTCACACCATTTTACCCCAGAATTAGCAAACCATCTAGGGCTACAAAGCACTGTTGAGTATAAGACAAAGCTACTGAGAGGGAGACTCCAGGCTGCTGGCATCCTGAGGCTCACTGATTGTATAGGGTCACCACAGTTCCTGGATGTGTCAACAGCGCAAGAAAACATGAGTGACTTGTTTGTGCAGCTGGCTTGGCTCTGGGAGAGAGTTTTAGCACAGATTTCACGTTGTATGAAGGTCACTAGACTGCTTTTAGAGCCAACCCAGCTCTGAAAGCACTTCAGCTCTGCTCTTGAGGTGTGAATCAATAATCTTTACCAGAAGGACCACAATGAAGAGCAAGTCTGTGCAGAAAGGTGTCATGCGGGTGCTCTAGGCCACTGCATGGTTAATTTGCAGCCTGGATACACAGCCCCTATGTAACTAGAAGGTTACAGAGCCAGTAAATCCATTCATTATTGTCAAGTCACTGTATGTCAAGTCTGGAATATTGCTAGAAAAAAAACACACCTCTAAGTCATAATATTTGTGACTGTATGTCATTTTTTATTTTATTTATACCTCCGGGAACCATAATAACGGGCCTGCTCAGCATTTCCACCTGTGAGCTGAGATCCTATGAAACACTAGATTCTTGCATTATTTTGCATCACTGAACAGCCCTGAAATCAGGGCCAGGAGAGGAGGGGAGGAGAGATCCAGGTAATTCTCCTGCCTCATTTTGACAGCCCTTCGGAATACGTTAAGTAAAATGAAATGCCTGTGAAACTACAACAATAATTTTGGAATGCTCATACTGCATTTTTGTTTTCCATACTGTCTTTGGCATTGTCTGTTAAAGGCACTGTGGACAAATGAGTAAGGGCTTGAGGAATCAGGCTGAAATCCTAAAGGCCCTGTTTACTCTTAGAGCTGGTCTGTGGCAATAGAGGTGGCTGGTGAAGTCATTTGGGATTAAAGAACAGAAAACAGCGGCAGTGCTTATTCCATAGCAAATGCATTCGATGTCCACCTCTTCATCTTACCTTATTTTTCACTGGCGCCCTAACTCCACTCTCACTTAAACAAACAAACGAGACAAGTCCTTATGGAGTGAAGTAAGACCAAGCACTCCAAGCATTTCCTGCCAAGAGGCCGATACCGGGGCCAAGCACCCTACTCCCATGTTGGCTTTGCTGGGAAGGAACGGTGCTTAGCAGAATCACGTCCTAAGAGACTGAAGTCTGTCTCCAGGTGAGATCCAGTCATGGCTATCCTGTTTCATTGGTAGTTTCTTTCTAATGACTGTTTGAGTATAATAGTCTTGCTTGGTGCACTGAATTGCTGCTTTCATCTCTTCCACTTGGCTTAATACTGGGTGACATCAAGCAACATATGCCTGACATGCTGGAACTGTGTTTGGCACTTTATGCTTTTCAGTTTGTATGTGTGCAAACAGTGCTGTGTAGGGATAACGTGTGCAGCAGTGACAGCTCAGCAGAGCACAGCTTCTTTTTTGCAATGCCATCAACTTGCCTGCAGGTCAAAGTGTAGAAGCCTGGACTTTTCAAAGATGCATGGAAAAACAAACAAACCAGCAACCAAATAAAAGAAAAATGAAAACAAGCGCAAACACATCTTTTGTGCTAATTTTAGTGGCCACAGTTTTGAACTGCTGGCATCTCAGACAAGAAGCACATCCCCTGAAGTCCAATGTGGTGCAATTTACAGCTGGTTGCTCGTTTGGGTTTGGGGGTGCTTGGGATGCAGGAAGTAAAAAGCTGGGGGATGATCAAGAGATCGTCATCAGGAGACATCACTCAACATCCTTCCCAGTGCAGTGGTGTAATATATGCAGTGGCTTCCACCACTTCTCTAAGGTAGTCATGAATAACGCTCAACCAGTTCGTGTGTAAAACTTGAGTCGTTCTAGCTCCTTCTATGCCTAGTAGTAAAACCAAAACCGTAGTGCAAGTACAGGACTCTGAGCGCAAACATGCCTGGAAAAACTCAGCTCTTTGCAGTGTAACCTGAGGGGTGTTGGTCCTAACAGGGCTGTGTGGGATGAAGAAGATTCCTGGCATCTTCTCCTTCATGCTTGACTGCAAAGGCAACTGCCTCCCTGGGAACATTCATGTTCTTGGTAGAATACAAAAGAGTGGCTTCTCTGTAAATCTTAGGATCAGCGTGGTGATGCCACAAGTGTGCAGGTGATTTGTCTCCTCAACTGGGAAGATTTTAATGAGATTATGTTTTTGCTAGTGACAATGGAAGTCTCTTAATACCTGGGTTTTGGTGAGTAAGATGAGAAGTAACCCTTTGATTTAAGTGCTGCCTGAGCTAAATGGGTTTGGCAGTCATGGGTGAGGTTGGAGCAGTTTCTGGCAGCAATTCTTCTGTTCCTCTTCATGCTCCATCTTTGTCTTTCATCCTCCATCTGACTTTGCAGGTGGCACAATGAGGTTAAGTCTGGCCTTTGAAACAGTAGAAAATTCCCTCAAAGTTTGTCTGGAGCCGCATGCAACACCACCAAAATGGTGCTGTACAGAGCACCTGTACTAGGTGAATTTATGGCGGTTAGGTCAGGCTGCGTGACCCTGACAGATCGGCACTTGGCTCTGCTAGTTTCAGCTGACCACTCTGCAAAAACAAGCACTGTGAAATGATGGATGCCAGGCACACCGAGAAGCTCAGAGGGGGAGGCAGCTGATGATGTGTGGCTTGTCTGGGATTTTGTCCACGCTTTATTTAGAGGTGAGGAGCAGAGAGGAGCCGCCCCTGCGCGAAGGACATAAAATGAGTAGCTGCGAGGCTCTTTTCCTAAAGCCGGCTGCACAGAGCATTGCAGCAACGCTCAGCCTCTGACCACGGAGGTGTTCTGTCTCCGGGCAGCGCTGCGTGGTTGAGAGCTGCTCTGACAACGCTCTGTGCCTTTCAGCTATCATTATGTTCACCCCCCAAAAGATGCCCAGTGACAGCCTGCAGAAACGGCTTCACCTTGCGTCCTTCTGGGGCAGGCCGGAGCGCCCCGCCGCACGCACTCTGGCTCAGCGCGGGTTATTTGCTTCCCTGACGCCCTGCTGCAGTGGCTCGTTTGACCCCTGCAATCAACATCACGCCTCGTTCTGAAATGTCAGCTTCACGCGGACAGGCCTGCCGGATCTGTCAGTCAGCAGCAGCGAGAGGCTTTTCGTACCGCAGCCTCAAGGAGAGTCGTACGCAGTCCACAGGACCTGGGGGCAGAGGGGCTCGGGAAGGCTGCTGGGTGCGTGGCACCCGCGGGAGGCACTGAGGAAGCGCAGCAGCTGGAGCCGGCGCTGCCGGGCCTGTGGAGTAGTTGGGCACGTGGCTGCTGCTGGAGTCCCCAGGGGGTCAGTGTTACGCACAGCATCACCTCGGTGGGTCTGCCCGCTTGATTTAATGGGCTGCCATTATTTTAGAAGCTCGGCAAACAGATCGCTACTTATGTAAGCGAGTAATGGGTTTGACCTACTTACTGTGTCTGTAAGGAGGAGATAGGCGTTACCGGGGAGCTACAAGATGAAGAGTCACATACCTCTGGATAAATTATTCAAGTATTTGCATATAGGCACTGCTAATATTCTGGACAGGATTTTTATGGGCCAAAGCAACAGTGAAGTCATCAGATACAAGATATTGTTCTAAACAAATGAAGTAAGTGAGCTAAGCTCATTGTTTCATTAAGCGTTTGCTCTCTCTCCAGCTTGATTTCATTCTTTCCCTTTTACTCCGTAAATCATCTCAGACTCCAGTATTTGGGTGTAGGTATTGTATTAGAAATAACTGAGCCAGGAACTCTTGCAGAGATCAGTTCCACTCAGTGCTCCTGTGAGCATGGGACCACAAAGCCTCTGCACCGTTCCTTCTCCAAGAGGCCCTTGGAGTCCAGCAAGCGATGCTTTCACACGTCATCCCCCTCAGCTACGATGACTGGTAATTGATACGAGAGTTCTTCCCATGAAGCCCAGGGTTGTGTTCAGACTGGAATATGCCTTTGTTCGTGTGAGCTTTGCGGAGTGACACCGCAGGGGCCGTTGGTGCCTTCCAGGCAGCCGATCTCGCATGGGAGAGCCCCTAAGCCCCCCAAGGCCGAGCAGTATCGCAGTGGTGTCCGACACTTACTGAACTGGTGTGACATCGGTGTCTAACGCACGGCTCGGCTCATCACACAGCGCAGCCTGGAAGACAAAACGCAGAGCCCCACCATCGTTTGCAGGGTGTTTGGAGGGTGGGAGCTGGATAGCTGCGGAGAGCAGAGGGGGCAGACAACCCGGGATGAAGCTGCACTGGAATGGCTCTAATAGCTGCTCCGTAACGAAGATGCCGCGGTGGGTGGCGGGGGCTGATTTCAGCCCGAGTGCTCAGTGTGAGGTGCAGTCAGCTTGTGGGTAGCTGTAAGAATAGCGATAACAATTAATTTACAATAAAATGGTGAAAGCTGTTCAGGTTCCATCTCCAAGGTGACAGTGAAGATACCATAAATGTTGTTTTAAAACTGAAGGGCTTCACTCATGTTGTTTTCTGGATGCTTTTCCATGCTCCATTGTGACCGTATTTAACTCTTCAGTGCTCCAGCTCTGCGCAGATCGCTGCAGAAGAGCACCAGAGCCCCGACCAAACACGCGAATATGCTTAGTAAATAAATTTCTCAGCAAGTATGGTTCAGTAGTTTTATTCACATGCTCTTCGTGTAATTCATCTAATGATGCTTGCTGTCGGTGAGTTGCCATGCCAATTGCCCTTCTGTGTCCAGAAATCCTTGCAGTTATATACAGTCCTTGGATTATTTTCTTAGTGCTACCATTGCACAGGCTGCAAAATCTGTTTCAGATGCGGACTGCAGGCTATCTGAAACGGAACAGACCCCGTAGCAGCAACATCGGGTGCTGTGTGGGTGGTGTAAGGATCCTTTACTCAGATTCCCATTTCCCCGGTTACCCTCCCACCTCTTCTTTCAGAGCCTGCTGCCACAGGAACTGCCGCAACTTAACACCCAAGTAATGAAATAGATCCTGGCCCCGTGTGTCTAGGTTCAAGGATATTTTTCTAAATGGATACCTAGGAATCATTGCAACGTCAAAGAAGTTGGGGTGAGGTTCTGTTTACCTCCATTCACACTCAATTTGTCAGTTTTCCTTTAAAAAGAGGATGATACAAATTTGCTTTGCTTTCTTCTTTACATACCCCAAATCTTGCTTGTGATGGCTTTCCAGAGCTGTGATGACTGACCAGAGCTTCTAGCTTCAGTGAGTATTGCGGAAATGCTTGATAACAAATATTTTGTAATTATTTCTCACAACACTTTTATATTTTTATTTTTTCCTTTGCCTATTCAATGTTACCTAAAATAACTGAGGACATCAATTATGTGTTCTTTGAAAGAACTAGGATGTGAAGGTCAAAGTATATGAAGGCACGGGGCTGGGCATTTGGAAGGAGGCTTAGTCACTGTGTAATTGTCTAAAAGCTTTTTGGAGACCTTTTACTGTGGGAAAGGTTGCTGAGCAAAGCTGGGTGTATCAGGGGAATGCACGGGGCGGTGGAAGGCTGTGCAGGAGAAAGCCTGGCAGTCGCTCTGCTTGGAGCTTGGCAGTGTGGGGACAGGCTCCTTCCCACATGCGGATAGGCCAGAGTGCGAAGTTTTTGGAATCTCCTGGCGTCTGTGGATCTCCCCTTACCTCGATAATGTGGAGCAGAGGACCTCCAGCCTCCGCCATTCCACGTCCAGGCTCTGGCAGCAGGCTGGCTTTGTGAATCCCAGGCAGATGTGGCTCACGTGGCGCATATGGCCCATAAAGAGCCGTGGCATTGATGCTGCAAGTTTGTTTTTTGGCTCAGAGACAGGGGCTAGACCAAGCCTGGCAGCAGCGTGACTTCCAGCCATGGTGCCTATCGGTTGCATCAGTTGTGTTGTTGGATTAGTGCAGAACAGAATTTAATTGCAGGGCCCTGTTCTGCTATTACACAGGGGTTCGGTTCTGGAATATCACCATGGAAGCCTCTAGGTTTCCACCACTCAGAATTAGAGCAGATATCCATCATTTTAAAAGCTGGAAGGAATTGTAGCCAAAATAAAGGGACCTGAGTACTTCTGAAGAAGTCTCCTTAATCATAGCCTTGAGACATCTGAGGATTATTTTAGCATTAGCATGTATTGCTATTTTAGTGTCAGTATTACTTCATGACACTGACTTTTAGTCCTTTCATTTTGAGTACACTTTTGTCTTCTTTAAATGCCCAAATAATTTCCAGTAAGAGGTAATAGATCCAGGAGGTGGAAGAAATATGTTCTGCATGAAATCATTGTGCTGAAACCACTTATTGCTTGCGGAGGTGTTTGAATGAATCAGATGGATCTTTTGTTCCTTCCGTGTTCTTTCCCTCTTCACTTTCTTCCCACTAGCAAGAGGTAACCCGCAGGGAATTGACTGGTGTCCATGAGAACGGTGCCGTTCTTCGTGACAGAGGGATGCTCTGACCTTACTGCAGCCCAGCGATGACGTTTCTGTAGCCATTTGCTAGGACGTCTCCGTGTGTGTACATTTTCTGGCTGTTCACGGTGTAAGAACAGCTGCCATTGAAAAATTTTTGGAGAAGAAAAGATGCTTGCTCCAAACACCAGGCCTCCAATAGATGCGTTTCCATTTGTTTTTGTTTCTACCGTGGCTTCCTAAGGGTGGGAGCCACTGTGCAAGGACTGATACAAACAACAAAAAAAGCCCATTTCCTAAAACACTTTAGAGGTTAAACTAGCAAAATATGTGAAAAATTGGCTTTAAGGGCTGAAATGACACCCAAGGCCCCGTGGCCTGATGACAGAGATAGAAATTAAACTCAGGTCTCCTGAGTGCCCATTTTTTGCACAGTTCAGAGGACTGTGCCTTTTTAAATTCAATCTCCCTAAGAATATTCAAAATTCATCTACAGAGATAATGAAATCAGACCCAATGCAAGCACCGGTGCACAAATGCACTTAAAATCAGGTGCAGCTCCGAACAAGCAGCTCATTTCATTAAAGCCAGCGGGATTACTTATAGGCTTAAACTGACACACACACAGAGGTTCTGTGTTACATTTGAGCTGGATCTTCTCTGTTAAATTGCGTGTTGTAAATCATAACCTGTGTGTCTTTGGTTGGGTACCCAGCAAGTTCAGTGTTTAATTAAAGAAATACATTTCCTTCCACTCCTGGAGGCTCTTTGATAGAGGTATCCCTCAAAATGCAGCCTGATTAATTCCGTCTGCATTTGAAGTAACATTTTTAAGAATTTCAAAATTTTCCAGGCCTCAAATCATTCCTTCATTTAGAAATAAATTGAATGCTATGGCCTCTTGCTGAAATTGAAAGGAAGGACTCCTCCTGTTACACATATTTTTATCCTGTTTGTTAGAGTGAACAATGCAATAAATCATCCCGGTCTCTGAACTACAGGAGCTGGTAAACACCTGAAGGACTACAGAAAAGGATAAAATCCATTGTAGTTGTTAGATGTTTTCACTCATTCCTTATAGAGTGTGCAAATAATTTTAAAAGTGCTAACATATTTCTCTCTCTCCTTAAAAAGAAGAAAAAAAAAAATACTTCAAGAGGATAGGATGACAAGCAGCGTTCTGTATTTCCAAAATTAACTGTGAAAGACAGATCATCTGGGCATGTCTGAAAGCTACGCGTAACCTTTGCGCTACAAATATCTCATTTCAAAAATGTCATATTCTGCTTATTCAGTAGGGCCTCCATAAGGCTATTTTAAGCCCTGTGCTGCTTGCTTCCAGCTCAGAACCGAAGTCATTCCTGCCTGTATGTTTGGTTTTCCTTGCAGTTTATTAGAGGTGGATAATTGCTAGGTAGTAGAAAGCTATTAAATACAGGCAGCGGCTGCCCAGGAAGTGCAAACTCCTATTTGCAAGGCTTGTGTTGCCTCTGTGGTAGTTTGGCAATTCGGATTGCCAAAAAATAGGGCCCTCAGCACAGCACCCCCAAGCTCCTGCAGCCGGGGCAGTGGCCGAGCTGCTGAGCCATCCTCCTCCTCACACCCCGGGTCCGTGCTGCTTCCTCGCAGCCCTGGCAGCGGATCTGTTCGGTGCCCAGTGATAAAAGTGCCCACGGGGCCTTGGCAGGCGGTTTTGCATGGCTAGTTTAGGGAGCCGGCACCTGGCAGGGGGAGAAACTGTCCCTGCCTTCATCTTACTCTATGGCTTACCCTGGTGGGGAGAAAAACAGAGCTGACTGAACACCAGAGAATCTCGCCGAGGGGATCCCTGGGGCTGGTTTATGGAGATGTGGGATTTGTGGAGAGGAAAGGTGGAGGGAAGGGAGCTGCCCTGTTTGGAGATGAAAAGGAAAATCCACAAACTTTTGTTCTGGGAGGAGAGATCTGGAAAAATGCCCAATTCAGGAGAAACTGAACGTGTGAAAATACGTGGCTGTGCCAGCCTGCAGCTGAGCACGCCAGCTCCGTGCCCCCTGCTTCCCCATCCCAGCTGCAGCAGAGGACCTGGGGAACCCTCGGCTGTGAGCCGCTTCTTGCTTTCTGCAGGTTGTGCTGACTCCAGGCGCGCTCTCTTAGTGAACTTCAGCTTCATTCTCTGTTTACAGGTAGATCAAGAAATCATTAAAAAAAAAAAAAACCCAGGCATACTTTTTTACCTTTTGGAAAATTGCTTGGTTTTGGACGAGACTTGATCTTCGGAGTACCAATGTCAGTTTTGCATGGAGAAGCTCTCCCTCTGCAGTGCCCGAGGCACGGCGATGCGGAGCGGTGGCGCCGGGGGCTTCTCCCCTCCTGAGCCCGCTCAGCGCCCTGAACGCCAGAGCTGCGCCAAGCCAGTCCCAGCAGCTCGCAGCTTGGTAGTTAAAAATGGTACAACAAGGGTCAGAAACTTCAACCGGACGTGTCTGTCTTGGTACGTGTACACGTTTAAAGTGGAATTTATACGGGGAGTCAAACATCGAACAGTGCATTTCCAAAGAAGTGCTACCAAACAGTGCTTTTCCCCCAAAACCAAAGAGGGAGGGCAAAAAAGGGCTGTGGGGAGTGAGGCGGCTGTATCGTAATGTCCTGCCTGCTGAGCTTCTGGGGAAGGAAGCAAAATGCTTTACTTTTTTTCTATGTTCACAACTATTTGTTACAAATGTGTCATTGCCTTGAGTTACCTTCATACACTTCCTCTGTGGGATTATAGTATTAAAAAAAATGAACATTGTTTTGAAACTCGATGTCATGATTAATTGGGACTTCTCACCTGTGGAGAATTAACAAAGAACAGGTTTATTTCTGATTGAAAAAGCTGCGACAGATTCTCACTATCCTCCAGAAAGGCGAACGCTGGGTGCAGACCAGCTGTGATATTTTTCCATGGCTCAGCATCCCCCAGCTCACAGCAACGCACGGCACGCTGCAGAAGACAGATGGACAGTCCCTGGAGCGGAGGAGTTGCAGTCTCAGCCGTTCCCTTGGACGTCAGTGGCAGTGGTGGCTGTCAGAGCAGTGCCTTGAGGAAGCACGGCCCGGATCAAAGCCCACAGAAGTCCACAGGAGCTTCCATTTCTTCCTTTTAGCCCGGCATCGGGCCCCGTGTGCTCTGAGGTGCTGGTGGCTGAGCCTCAGGGCAGGTTTCTGGGGACAGATGAACTGGGGACATGGAAATCCGTACTGAGAAGCGCTTCATTACTCCGTGTTTAGAGCAGACGCCACTGCAGTGTGTGTATCGCCAATATGTCAGCATGGTTTGCTTTTCATAGGAGTTTATGTTCCCAGCAGGCACCGCATGCTTTTTCTGCCTGATAAATGTCAAGTACTTAAAGCAATCTTGCCTGCTCCTCTCGGGAGATTGCCAGATCATCTCCTCTCATTGGCGATGGGCTCTTGCCAGGCCTTCTGCATTCATGCACATTTATCCCTGCCAAATGTTGGTAACACAGGAGCTGTGCAAATACGCCCTGCTCCTTTCGCTAGCTCTGCACCGCTCTGCTCAGTTACGGGGTTCCTGTTTTTCCTCTGTCACTCGGGGATAGAGCAGGAGTCTGTGAGCAGGTATTCCATAACCACGTGTGCCACAGAGCAGCCCTTGCTACGGAGCTGTATTTTGGAGTAGAACCTTAGCTCATTAAACATGGTAAGTGTCTTGCATCGTAGCCTTCTTGAAGCTAACTCAGTGTATCTCCTGAACGCCCCATTGCAGCTGAAGGGAGTTCTCAGTAGGTGTTGAGCAGCTCCTTTGTTCCCAATCATGATAAAAAGATTTCTTTGCTAAGGTATTTTCTCCGGGAAGTCTCTCAGGACCCCATGTTCCCACTGTAAGTAGAATACAGGAGGCAACTCTGTACCTTTACAAGGTTTGTAAAGTATTTAAAGAACTTTTACATTTTAGTTTTTATAGTCCTCTTTATTAAGGACAGAAAAAGATCTCCACATACTGGCAAGAGATGCTTCAATAAAATAAACTATGGCAGAGGAAAAATACTTTGAAGAGAAAGAGGAAAGCAAATCTTTCACCTTGTCATGTTTTATCCCGTGGTTCATCCAGCAGGACCGGGTCATTTGACCTATTTGTTGATAATGTCACCAAGATATTTTAGGCTCATGCTACATATCACGCGATGGCAGATGAGACTGCTGTGTGTCAGTGCCGCAGTTAATTTCAACCCATGCAAAAATACAAGACTAGATGGCAGAATGTCACTCATTTTTCCGTGGCATTTCTCAGTTCCTTGTCTGCAGTGTAATAATGTCTGGCTGCTGTATGTGCAAACCCCAGCGCTTCGGGAGAGGTCTAGACAACATGGCAGAACCTCATCAGCTTGGAAAAAATTGTGAAAACAGAAGACAAAAAGAGGCAAAATATGCGATTGCTAGCAATTTGTTGGAAAACACAGTGCTCTTAACCACTTTTATCCATTTTTAAGTGAAAATACTAGGTGACACCGGTATTAGTGTCAGCTAATGCTGGCATAATGTCTGGCACTGAATCACCTCCAGCACAAGAGTGTCTTTTTGCTTACTTTGTCCACCTTCATCTCTCCAGATAAAAGATGGAAGAGCGGGGATACGTCGAGGATGGCACCCTGTGTGACACCAGCGGCATAAGAGATGTAGAAGACAGAACAGGGAACAGGGGTCTACGGAGAGCAGAGGAGCAGGAAACAATTGTGGTGCATAGGGAACTGAAGCCTGCAGGGAGCCCCTCTGTACAAAACACACATTTTCCAAATGCAGCCAAGTCTGCGATCCTGGAGCTGGTGTAAACAGAGTTCAGGTCCTGGGCAAAGCGTTCAGAAATGCTCAGGCAGTTTGTGCCAGTCTCATTGACGGCCTCTTCATTTTAATCACGCCAATCTGAAGAACATTGTGCTTGCCAGGGATGCAAGTGAGTTTAACAGCGGTGTGGAGAGAGGACTGAGATCAAGTTTGTGTCAGTAGGACTTGTACGAATGCAATATACAAATTACATACTAAATAGGAAGGGAACGGTGATGTAGCTGGAGCAGAGCAAGAAAAATCTGATAGTATTGTCAATACATGAGCAGTAATACTTTCTGCAAAGCCCAAATGATTCCTGTAGCCTACATCTCATTCCCCAAAGTCTATCCTAAGACATTCAAGAAAATTAATTTGGGTTAATTAAAAAGACAAATTTAAAGTGCATTAGGATATATCCACATAGTGAAAAACTATCAAGCTACCAAGTGCACTTATCTATAGTAGCTTTTGCGTGTCCCTAGCCTGCTGCAAAGTGGAACACATTAATTGGAACCGTCATGAAAGCATAATATCATTCTTTCTGTTTTTTTTTTTTTTTTTCCTTTTTTTTAATTTGACTACATTTCTTTTTCTTAGTTATATGTTCAACTTAAACAAGTGCACTGAAGAAGAGTGGTCTTGTTACATCATATATGTGTACACACCCACATTCAAGTCCCTTACCCCTAAACAAAGCTAGAACCTTGTTTAACACCTGCCTCTGTTGCTATGCCTTTTGAGAAGTGCAGAGGAGCTATTTAGCAGATCAAAGCAGAAGAGTGACAAAGCAGTAAGATGGTATGAGCAACCTCCTCTGACGCTAACCAGAGCACATCAGTAAAATGCTGTTGTGCAGGCACCTTCCACCCGCAGCCGGTGTCGTAGCAGACCTCCAAATGCTGCCTTGCAGCTAGCAGAGCGGCTGGCTGTAGGAGCACAACTGGGGCTGTACCCAAAAGAGGATTTTTACCTCCATGAGCGCTGCCTGGTTGGTTTAACAACAGATATTCGCTAGGTGTTGTCTGATGGGTCAGCAAATGGTATCTGGAAATTCTCTGAACGCTGAGTTTGCAGCAACAGATCCGTAGCAGTGAATTGCAAGGAGCCCGCACTGTTTGGTAAGACCAGAAAGCTGCCATTCTAAGCTGGCCTATGGTTTAGGATGCTTTGAAAACTGAGAAACTTACAGAAGAGGTATCAAGGCTTTCATTGCAAGAACTGTTTACCCTCTGGAATACTAATTAGTTTTAGTATACGTTGTAAATTTAATTTCTGAATTAGTTTGTTGAGTCCACATAGGAGAAAAACTGACTTCAGCCAAGCCTTTAATGAGATATTTTATTAACCCCAACATTTAATGAGATATTTTATTAAAAATTCATTGAGAGAGAACAAAATGAGTTTCTTTTGTCTTTAGCTGATCAGGATGTTTTTTTAAGAAACCCTTAACCTGTCATTTCAAATTAGTTTTGGTACTCTGTTTTGATTTGTAATTTCACAGATAAAATTATCTCATTTCTAGATACAACCTGTTTGGGAGCCATCTGAATCTGTGAGGATCTGTGAGGTATTTTGCTCCTCTTGACTTCACTGAATTCTTGTGAAGCCATAGGATGGAATCCAGATAAATGATTAGGATTATCCCAACAAAAAGTTTCTACAAATAAAAAAGTCTTGATTCATCACTGTGTTACTGCAGAGTTCCATCATTGTCATTCCAGTGTGAGTCCAGGATCTTAACTGCTCTCTTGCAGCCATAAGGAGTTCATTTGGATACTTAGTTTGATGTCTTTGGCAACTTTTTTTTTTTTTTTAAATCCTACAGTGGTATTTCAAAAGCATGATATTTAAAAATGGAAAGTTCCCTGTCCAAAGAGTTAGGAAGAGAACAGTTGTCTTAGAGGAAGGGAAGTGCTCACTAGCTAGCTCACTAGTGAGAGTCACAACCTCCTTGGGAAAGATTAGGAGTGTTTTTTAATAGGATGTTATTTTTCTAGTGTTCTACTAGCGTTTTACTGATGTAATACTACAGAGAACCAGCAACAAGCTGGTCCCAGTAAATCCATTCCAGAATCATGACGCTGTAACACACATCCTACGTTTGACAAAGGTTGTTAAATATTTCTGATGAGTTTGTATTTTGTTCTGTTTTCAGTGTCAGCCAAACCAAGACCTCACAGTGATGAATATACAAAGAAGATTCCACCTCCTAAACCGAAACGAAATCCAAACACTCAGCTAAGCACATCTTTTGATGAAACTTATATCAAAAAGCATGGCCCTATGAAGACACCGCTCACTAGGGATGCCTCCTTGTCACAGGTCAGCAGTCCTGCCCCAGACACAGAGGAAGAAGAGCCTGTATATATCGAAATGGTTGGGAATATACTCAGAGACTTCAAAAAAGATGAGGATGACCAAAGTGAAGCAGTCTATGAGGAGATGAAATACCCTATATTCGATGACGTAGGCCAAGATTCAAAATGTCAATGTGAATATGACCATCACACTTGTTCTTCTCAGTGTGCTACTCCCACAGTGCCTGACCTAGATTTCACCAAGTCTTCAGTGCCATCTACTCCCAAGGGCTTGCTTTGTGATATACCCCCGCCATTTCCAAATCTGCTTTCTCACAGACCTCCACTGCTGGTGTTCCCACCAGCACCAGTGCAGTGTTCCCCAAATTCTGACGAGTCTCCTCTAACTCCGCTAGAGGTCACAAAGCTTCCCGTTTTAGAAAATGTGTCTTACATCAAACAACAAGCTGGAGCTTCTCCATCTTCATTGCCACCTCACACAGCAGGCCATCAAAAACTGGAGAAAGAGCAGACAGTATCTCATGGGACTAGCACTCCTGGGCACACCTCCTCACCTCCTCATCCTTCTACCTTATACAGAACACAGTCTCCACACGGTTATCCTAAAAGTCACTCTGCCTCACCCTCTCCTGTCAGTATGGGTAGGTCTCTTACCCCTTTAAGCCTCAAAAGACCTCCACCTTATGACTCTGTACATTCAGGAAGTCTCTCAAGAAGCTCTCCATCAGTGCCTCATTCTACAGCCAGAAATACATTGCAAGAAGGAGGAAAGATGGTAAATGTCTCGGTCAGTACGTATGGGTCGTCATCTCAGAGTGGTTCCCGTTCTCGGACACCTACCAGTCCTCTGGAGGAACTAACCAGCCTCTTCACCTCAGGACGAAGTCTCTTGAGGAAGTCCTCCAGTGGCAGAAGATCTAAGGAACCTGCAGAAAGTGAGTTCTTGATATATTTTCTCCTCATTCTTCCTCATAGAATAACAGCTTCCACTGTGTTTTACTAAATCAAACATTTGCAAAAAGCAAACCCCTCAAAAGTCTGAATTCCGTATATATATATATTTTTACCTAGAAGAAAAGTAATTATTGTTAAAATTAGTTTTCATATGGTTATAATTTAAAGATTTTTAAGCATGTATACCTTACTACAGAAGCCTGTCAGGCAGGAGAACAATTCGTGGCTCAGTCTTGAGAAAGGAGTCGGTTTCAGTAACTTTTCCACAGTCATGTTGGTCTCATGTGAGTTAGGGTCCTCTCAGTATCTCACATTCTTAATTTTGCAAGGGATGCTAAGATGCAGTGATAGGCCAAGAGGTCTGCAGTGAAATAACCAGACTGTAGTTGTTCTTTGGCAGAGATCGATTTATCGCCCTTAACTTT
Source organism: Heteronetta atricapilla (assembly GCA_011075105.1). NCBI lineage: Eukaryota > Metazoa > Chordata > Aves > Anseriformes > Anatidae > Heteronetta > Heteronetta atricapilla. Next base: position 4,061,535 of record CM021739.1, on the reverse strand, counting down.
GCCAGTGGTCACAACGTGCATGGTGGAAACCAGAAGTACCAGCTTACGCCAGTGCCCTCCTTCCTGCTGACGGCTTCTGTGCCGTGCCACGGAGTATCTCTTTCAGCTGCTTTGTGTGACTGCTTGCGAGGCCATGTTGTGTGGATCAATCTCAAAACCAACATGACCTAAAACACATTAACCGCACACAGGGAGAAGTACAGGAGGAAGTTGTGCAGGAAAACCTTAAGCCAATATTAACTTTGAATATACTGTATCGTAAAATCACTGTCCCGTGTGCATTCAGGATTACACAAGGCACGCCTTCTGAGTTAGTGAAACACGGAAACTCTCAATGAAATCAGCAGGAGTCAGAGGTGTGAGGGAAAGCAAAGCCTGGCACCAGTGTTTCTGGTGCAAATAAATGTTCCTGCTCGGTGGTGCCAAAGGCAATGTCTTGCCGTGAATGTTAGCCATAACACCTTTTGTCACAGAGCAAAGTGTGCTCAGTGCACTTTCTCCTCTGACTTCATAAAATCAGTTTATGAATTTGAAGTCTTGCTGCCTGCCTAAAAGGAAAGCTCTTTTTGGAGAACGGCCAATTCTGTGTTTGTGCAAGCGTTACACCTATTTGGTAGCTGTGATGTGTAAAGTGCCATGCGACAAGCTGTGGTGGCTGTTAAAAGAAGGTATCCTTGTTTCCAGGCTAGTGTATTGCTGCAGAAAAGGTGAATTTTCCACTGCCTTTCCAGTTGTCTTTGTGCTGCTCTGGTACCTTACTGATAGCAGAGTGGTCACGGCTGAACCTAGCTCACGCTGCTTTGGGGCACACTCAGGGAGCTCACAAGAACTCCTCATCCAGGTTTTCATGGGCAGGTTGCAGCTGCCTTTCACATCTACTTTGCAGTCACAGAAGGCCAGCCTGGTGTTGCCAGGTCACCTTGCTCTGCCTAGTGCTGGTTGTGCCAGAGCTCAGGTGAGCAGTGGTGGATCATGAGGTGCCTGCAGTACCAGGTACCGCACTGGTGTCCCTCCAACACCTCTCCTTGGTAAGCAGCTCACTTGGCTCCTGCGTGTCAGTGATCACCACCATCTCAACTGGGCTGCCCATCAGTGCTGCCCTCAGCTGCTGAGCGAGTATGTGCAAACAGGTAAGTATGGAGAAGCTTGGTGGCAATGGTTTGGGTTGGTGTACAAAGCCTTCCTCATCATTCATGGGCTCCTCTGCCTCAGCCCCGGCAGTTTTATTCCTGTGTCTCTGCAAATCAGGAATAATGACCGAAATCAGAAGGTGGAGGTGAGAATGGATACTGAGAGTGAGCCCGATACTGAGAATATGAGTCAGGGCAGCAACTCTCTTTATGTGTCTGTAACACTTTAGTAGCCTGCAATCATAAATATTGTTATATGAGCCGTAGCTCCATGATTCAGTGGGGTTTTATGAAGTGATTACAGTAATAAAAATACAATAACACCAGATTTGTATGTTGGGTGGAAGCAAAACTGTGCCTAAAAGGTAAGGTGATTTTTGCAATTGGGAGCAGTTATGAGGGATGTGCTGTGACATTTATAAATAATTGCAGTGAAGTGGTAGAGAGAGTTTGGCAAAATGCAGACAAGACTGAACGTTATTAAACACGCTACTCGCTGAGCAGTGACCAGAGGTCCTCTCTAAACATCACGCTACGCCGAAGCTAGCGTTGAGCCTCACAGATATGATGGTTTTATTCTGACGGATGTTGGCAGCAGGACTAGGTTTGGAACCTGTGGAAATACCTGCAGGGAGCGTGGCAAGTCCAGGGAGATTTCAGGCAGTGCATGTGCTTCTGCCCCATACCTAACTCCAAAAAGATCTCTATATTCCACTTGACTGAAATTGAATACAGACTATCGAAGGACATCTCAGTGATAAATTTAAAATAAATCTTGCCCTGCAGATCTGTACCAAGAGCAGCTTTTCTTACTGGCCTCTCAAGAAGCATTGTGCTTCCTCTTCAGGAAGTAGAAATGTGCTCGTCATTGGTCATGAATGGTAATACAAGAGTCATGAAATGGAAACCTTGTTCCTTTACTTCAAGGACAAAACATTCATTTTATAAATGGATGCCAGTGGTGAAAAGACTCTGGAGTGCAGCTGTGTTGAGTAAATGAACTGACTGCCCGCCTAATCCGATTGTAATTCGTCTGGTATTTACAGCATGCCTTAATCCTGTGGGATTACTGCACTGAGGAAGAACCAGGTTTGTACTCAGATATTACAGAAGTCCTTTTAGGATGCATAGAAAACACATGCAGGGCTAGCATTTCATGTCCTGCAATTTTGCATTGAAATGATCCACCATAAAAAAAATAAATCTAAACTGTGGGATTTAAAAGTAGAACGTGCTCAGACTACAGCATTTACTCAGCGTGATGATATGTAGTGGTACCACGGGTAGACTGGACTAATCGTAAGATGTGTTAAAGAAATCTTGTGCCTGTAAATCACACTGGAAGCTTAAGGCACTCATTCAGTTCTGGATTCGTTTTTTAAACTACGAGAGAGCAAATGCATAGCATGGGACTAACTGGGACTGCCACATTTTTATATTTCTCACTTTAGTGCAATTTGGTCTCCACATAAAGAAAGATTTCCAGAATCCAGAGGATAATTAAAAAATAATAATAAAAAAGAGAAAAACACAGAAGAGCAGAGTTATGTGGCTTTATGAATTTGTGCTAAGAAACTAAGAATATGTGCTTCTAAAATACGAAATTATTCTGAGCACATCTCCAGTAACTTTCTCATTGAATCCTCCAAGCCTCAGCCCTCTGTGAGCCGTCTGAAGCTCTCACTGCCATATGCTAGTCCAAAAAAATAGCACAACACTAAATTTTATATTCAGATGAGTGTATTTGGAAAATATTGCAGCAGTTACAGAGAAAATTCTCTCTCATCTTTATTGTTATTGCTGCAACTGACTTTGCGGAAATTTTGCACCTGAGTCCAGGCTCAGAATTTATTCCCTGGCTTTTATTTTGTGGCATTTTTGAGTGTGCTTCTTTTTGGGGAGGGGAACTGCACAAACCCTATTTCCAGTCATGGAAGGCTGCCCTTGTCCCCCCTTCTGTATTTTCTTTGTTCTTCTGGCATTCCTCCCTCCACCCCCCTCTTCCATTTTATTATTGTCGAGTTCACTGGAATTACAATAGTGGGAAATGGGGGTAAATCAGCGATATGAAGGAGATTGTCACCTCGGGGCCACATTTTCTGAAGAGACGAGTTTCTGGTGAAGCCCCAGCCGAGGTACCAAACGCTCTCGGCATCCTCAGGCTGTTGGGATGTGCCTATCTGGATTTTACAGGCAGCTCTCTCCCTGTGCTGCCTTCCCGTAAAAGTTCTCTCGTGTGCCGTTAGCTTCTTAAATATACACTAAGACACAATTAGGAAGGTGGAGAGAGAAGAACAAAGGAAAATAAATTGTAAGGGGAAATCAGAAATGAAAATAGGGAAGATCGCAAAGAAAGGCAGAAGGATGGAGAGAACCCTACAGAAAACTGAAGAAAGGTGTCAAGCACCAAAAATGTGAAAGAATAGAAAAGATAGATGTTACTAATTGTCAGTGACTGTGTGAGGTTACATGGTAGCACGCCCTAAAGCTGGCACAGCCCCGTAAAGCATAATGTCAGTCTCAGAGGTTAGAGGAAACTGTTTAAGAGTGCCAGCTGCTGTCCTTGGGACACACGGTGGGCTTCCCTAACGCGCCTGGAAGGCGTGTGCGTGGCTGCTGCGTCCAGCTGTGCCGAACACCCAGCTTTTCTGGTCGCATGCTCACTGTGTTCCACGTGCCCTTCCGAAAGCTGGAATCAGGGAGCGAGGGAGGCAGGAAAGGTGCGAATAGCATCTGGATTTCTGGAGCCGTTTGCTGTGTCTCTGTTCTGCAGCACAGGAACGCGCAGCGCCCCGTGGAGACACCGGCCTGACCGCCTCCACATGCAGGCACACCTGCCTGCTGGAAAGCAGAGCACAGAAGCTGTTGCTGTGTATCTGAGCTGCACTCATGTTTGTTTTTGTTTTATTATTTTATTTTTATTTTTTTTTTTCTGGGCAAAATGGTCCTGTGAACCTTCGCCACGGCCGACCGAACCTTTTTGTTTGTGTGCCGGTTGCTTCCGTTTGTTAAGGCTCCGCTTTCCTTCTGACTTCTTGGTGACTTCCTGCCCGATTTGAGCAAATTTGCGAACGTTCCTGCTAATGAACTGCACCCGACAGTCACCCCTCCAGCGTGCCCTGAGCCTGTGCACCATGCATGAGGTCGGCACACTGCGGGGCAGTTTGCTGCTGTTCTCCTGCGCTGCTCTCGGGGCTTTGTGCCTCCCAGGCTTTGCCTACGGAGAGTTTCCCTCTTCAGCTTTGAGTCACAAATGGGGAGGAAATTTGTGAACGTGCTACTTTGAAAATTCAGTTAAAGTGATTGTCAGCTGGGATGATTATTAAGATTTCCTGTTCTGGGCTGGTGCCCACTGTGTTAGGAATCGAAAATATTTTATTATAATTGGACAAATAGTGTGTAAGTGGAGGGCTGAGAGGAAAAAATGGTTCAACTTGTTAAAAGGGAGCTCATACCGGTTTCAGACAGCCAAGGCCCTGCCACGAAGAATTTGTGGAGTGTTAGTGGAAACATTTTAAATGCACTTTTAAATTTATTTATTTATTTTATGCTAGTATTTTCCAGAGAGCTTGGAAATAGCTTTGGGGCTCCCGTTAGGTAGAACAGTACGTTGGAAAAAGAGTTTGGGAAATGAGTCAAGTGCAAATCCTCCTCACGGGGTTCGTGTGGTTGCTTAACCTCCACCTCTGTGCATTAAACACGGGACGAGGGACGTAGGGCAGGATTTCAGTTTATGTGTTCCTAATGAAGTTAGAATGAAAAATGCTGACTTAAGGAAGGCGGACTTGATATGCCGTTGAACTTCCTGAAAATTTGGGTACATTCTCAGCCTCTGGTATTCTGACGGGGCAGGGCTTGCCTACAAGACTAGGCTGGCCATAGAAAGTGTTAGAGCTATTCCGTTGCATACTGCTATTCCTCAGCCACCGCATAGCCGAGAGTCAGAACCAGATACTGAAATTCAGAAGCTGAAATAATGTCTAACCTCTAGGTTAATATATTTTCTGTGGTTTTATATAGAGGGTTGTCATCCTAATCCTTCAGCCCTTTGTAGCCAGTGATTGCAGGCAGTCTGAATGTTCTGTTCGGTCTGAGATAGCTACACTTTAACAGAAATAACACTGCATACCTGAAATTATTTGTGAATGATGCTGTGCTTTTGAGCCAGAGGTATATTGGCTTCTCCATCACAGGTGAGCAGCTGTTCCACTAGAGGTTGTATTTTCTAGTCTAGTGACCTGTGATATACAGGGGGTTAGACCAGGTGGTCACTGTAGTCACATCTCGGTTGACAGTCCTGAAAGTTGATCTGAAAGAAGAGACTTAGGTGAGGGAGCAGTGGGAAATGCAGCAGGAAGTGGATTAGAGCGAAGGAGAACACCCGCTTTGATGAGGATGACACTCACTCACCACAGGCAGGATGTGGGCTACCGCAGGTTGTTGCATTTAGTTAAAGCCTGAAGAGGTTCTTGCTCCTGAGCTGCTATTAATTGAGATATAAACAAGCTCAAGTGCTGCAGCACCAGAAGTGCTTTCTTCAGGTGCCCAATGTAGGTGCACGTCCAGGAGAAGAGCTGCGTATGTGTGCGCACACACAAGCCACGAGCTGTCTGCCTGCTGGCAGCAGGTCTCTGAAACAGTGCCCTGTGCTAAGGAATGTGCCTGTTGTGGTGACTGGATGCCAGCAAGAGCTGACAATGGTGGAAGTGTAAACAGGGGAATGACAGGATGTGGTCAGCATCCTTCAGGAACCAAGCTTTTGGAGCAATAAATAAATGAATAGCTTTTGCAGTTGAGTGGTGTTGAGTACCGCCTCAGCCATACCTGTTGTTGTCCTTTACTGGTAATCCCTAAATTCCCCCCCGTGAGATGGTAGGCAACGGGCTAAATACTTTGACACGCATCAGCTAGTCTGGCCAGCTGGAGCCTCTGACTTGTTAAAGCTGAAATATGTTCCCCCAATTAGCAATCACAGGAAATACGCAGAAAGCACAATGGTAACGTGGCAGTCAGGTTATTCAGCTAAGCGCTAAGCTAACCAAGGCTTCCAAGGTTTATGCTAAGTGGGAAAGATTCAGCTGCGGAACAAAGATACAAAGAAGTGGAACGTGTGAAAGGGTGCATGGCAGCTCCGCGGCACACTGCGTGTGGCTGGGTGCCTTCGCTGTGCCGTCGCTGCCTCATCGTGCACTGCGTGCCGGTAATGCCGCCCTCTCTCAGCACCAGGGGTAATGCCAGGTTTGAGGACTTGTGTTTGGAAAGGATAGATCGGTAGGTACCCATTCCTTGGTTGAAATGCACACTACGCCATTTGTCGTCTTGCTGCTTTCACACAAAAGTGAGTATGTCCATTTAAAGGGCCTTTAATCAGTCGAGCCACTAAAAGGTGGGATGTCCCCTCCACTTTTGAGATGAATGAATGTCTTTGTTACAGTTATTAAAACAAAAAACACGCGTTTTGAGATGATGTGCAACGGTTTTGCTAATTGGTACCATGACATTGTCTCCTCTTCTAATTCAGCAATTTAGGCTCATCAGAAAATCAGGTCCTCCTGGGATCACAACCGTATACAGAATCATTGAAGAAGACATAATTTCATAAATAATTGCTCAGTTTTTTTTCTGGAAACAGCTGCTGTTTCTGATTGATGTATATGGATTTATTTATTCCTTCTGTTTGTATTATTTGACTGCCTGCTACACTTTCTGGGTAGCAATTTAATCAACATGTCTTTTTTATGAAGAACGGTAAAAAAAGAAGAAAATAGAGATAAAGCTACTTGCTATTTGTTAGATTTCAAGTGAAAGATGGCTTCAGGTAAAAGACTGAAGAAGATGGTTTCCTTGGGTTTTTAATATAACAGGATAATGTTGAGTTGTCTGAAAGTTGTTAAAAAATAAAGGAAAAAGCCCCTTTAATTCAGTTACTGGCACCTATTTTACTGTGTCACCAATAAGCAAGGCAACACGTGCTGCACTTAAGGATGTGGATAATGATAATAGATTCTGAGTTTTGAGTGCCATTGATTTTTTTTTCCTTTTTCCCTGAATAAAGCTTTTTAAGCCAGAGAAATATCTTGACCTTTAGGCCAAATCCTCAGCACTTATAAATCACCAGTTCTTATTGGAAGTCAGAAGAGGTACTCCAGTTTACACCATCTGTGTTTCTGGCTTCAAGAAAATAGATTTGGCCTTTGTGGCTAGAACAGCTTATGTTCAAAATGGGGTAGTCATACAGCAGAGCGGTGAATTGGAGAATTTATTGTCTTTTTGTTTTAAATGGGACTACATAATTGTGGACCAATTTGTGGGTGCTCAGTAGAAGTGGTTAAAGACATTTAATCTGGTGAAGGTTTCCACAAGCATGTACTACCTTCAATGAAAGAGATAAATACAATTTGTTAAAATTTCCCACTGCATGTTTTAGGGAAGGTGGTATCCATTTAGGTGATCTGGGTACTCCTTCTCCAATGGATCTAAGGAAAAATGAAAGAATAAAAGAAAAAAAAAAAAACAAACAGGTAGGAATCTAACTACTTTGGTTTAAAGCAATGATGTGGTTTTACTTGCACAGCTTCTACTCGGGATGGTGGCGTGGCTGTATTGAACGGCAGCGGCCAGCCCAGCAGTGCAGGGTTGTGGCTCCACTGGTCGGCAGCGCCAGATGCTGGAGAGGATGTGCCCAGAGCTCAGAGGGTGGCACTGTGACACCGGCGGTGGGTGGCTGTCCCAGCCCCATGCTGCCATCCATGCCCTGGATTTGATGCGTGGCCACGTTTCATTCCTGTCTGCTAGAACAGCGAATGGCTGCGTCCAGCATGGGCATGTTGAAACTCTGTACCCCGGAGAGGTGATACAGGACTGGCTGATTATTTTTAAACTGGTGTGAATTAGAGATAATTTATTTGAAGATAATATGGAATCTCACACCAGAGGAGGTGTCTGGCATCAGGCGCTCAGCTTGGGTTTATCGCACATGCAGTGAGTGCCTTTCTGAACCCTATCACGTGCTGCAGCAATTGGAGAGTTAGCAGTTTCAGTGGAATTGCAGCTTGGGCATGCAAAAAGGGTACCTGTGCACGTTAGCTTTCCAGAGGGATAAAGTGAGTTCACAGAAGTGTGAATCAGACCAGAGGATGGTGACGCAGTGTGTCTTTCGGTCAGTCAGCCAGGCTGCCAGGATGAAGCCATGAATTTTGGGGTTGCCATCTGGCTGGCAATACACTGCCTTTCTCAAGGCAGTTGCTACATCTTTTAGAATTGGACTTTATAACCAGGTGCTGACACCTGGAATTGAATCAGTTTTTCTTTTAGTTAGGACTCAAATGCATTTTTCTTTGTTTTAAAAAAAGTACAACCAGAGACCCTGAATAGGAAGGCCTACGTTTTGTCTGTTTATTTTTAAGAACAATGTTCATAAAGTGCTTTTAACCAGGTATGACATATTCCATAGGTAGGCATATGGAGACAGATTTCAGCCTGTTGGCTCAAATTAAATCACAAGGAATGAGATCACAATTTGGTTTAGGAAAAATAACCAAATTCCCCTAGACCAACCTACCACCACCAACCAGAGGACTGTGAGCTTTAGCAAGGTGAAACTGTGTGCAAGTTTCAAAGAGAGCAGAGCTTAACAGCTTCACCCAAATTTACCATGAACACCTAATAGAGTTTCACTAGCAAAAATCTGCAACACCCTCCCTCCCCCCCGAAACTGGAATATCTGCATCATAGCCAAAGGAGCTGCTCAAGATCATTTTTAAATGCAAGTCTTTTGAATGCTAACTTACGACTTCAAACCTGGTTTCATGATCTTTTGAGCTGCTGTCATTGCACCTTTATAAGAGGTGGAGTTTAATTAAATGCCTTATCTGCACTTACAGTGAAAAAACTCTTGCGCTAAAAGCTATGTGGTTTTAAGAGAAGATGATGGGAATTTGGGGAAGAATAAAGGAAAGAACAAGGTTTCCTCCCTCAGCTCTAAAATCCTCCAGTACTTCTGACTGCACTTCTTGATGTTTCTTGAAATGTCTTTCCGTGCTGATCTGTGTAACAAAGAGTGACAATTTCTTGGGCTAAGTGGCTTATATATCCATTTTAAAAAACACAGATTTTCTGGCATGTCTGATTTGATTCCTGGCAGAGTGAGCTCAATTTTTAAACCCCGTCATTAAAGGTCCAATCCAAAGGTCCTTGAAGTATGAGATAAGACATACTTCAGGGGATCCCGTTATAAATTACGGCAAGAGGGTTCCTCTCCTTGTATTAGGTTGTTGTTCCTTGCAAAACCACTCTGCAAATCAAGGCGTTTACACCTCCGGAATGTAACAGTGAACAATACAAAGACTAAGAAAAAATAGCATGTGGACTGCATAGTATTCTGCACGGTTTTTGTCAGTGTATTATCTAATCTACTAATAATACTATGATAAAAATTAAAACAAACAAACAAACAAACAAACAAAAACCAACTCTGAATTGAGAAAAGGTAGATACGGTCTCCTTACGTTTTCTCTGGGCTTTCCAGGAGTCTGTCAATAACAAGAGAAATCACCGAGCTGGAAATAGCTTTATTTGGGTTATAGACATAACTTTGATTCAAATATTGAACCCTTAAACTGTAGGAGTGTATAAACATCCTAGGTATAGATAAGGTGAGAAGTACAGGAACACTGAAGAAGTAATTGTCAAGATGATAATGCATATAAAAAAATAGGTTCATTTGCATTCAATTTTCTGTGAAGGTTCAGGTTACTTTCACTTCTCTGAACGGAATTATCCATCCCTAATAATTATTTTTTGTTAAAACAGTAATATGCAATTAGCACTTTATCTGGCATTTAAGAATGAGCAAGGAGAACTATTGTTCTTGTAGCTATTCATCTGAAAAAGAGAAGCTGTATGTATAATTTTGTCGGAGATGGGAATGTCTTTATTTTAATGTGTGAATTCCTAACTCAAAAAGTACCTTCCTCCAAGAAATCTACAACCATTTTACTGCTTGGGCAACGTTTGTGTAATTTATTTTTAATTTATATGTGTTGTAACACATACAGACACGCTTGCTGTGCACTTGCGAAAGCAATAATAGTAATGTCTTGCAAGCACGGGCATCAGCCGGAGCTGTGTAAGGCCATCTGCGGACTGACTTATTTCCTCGGGAGCTGAAGTCTGTGCTGCCATGGCTTAGCAGTTGCTTAGCTGGCAAGAGTAAAAAACAGTTTCACAAAATGAAACCAGTAGTTAGAAAGGAGGGAGGGCCTAAAATCATTAACTTTGTTAAGAGACGGAGAAAGGCAGAATGGTGCGGGTGCTTCATTCTGTAGTCGGTAGAACTTGCAGAACAGTTCCCAGCTATGGCTTGGCACAGCGACTGCATTGACAAGTCCACGTGCTTGTGCCTGGCTTTGTGAGGCTGAGAGCAAAATTCAGGTAGAGCCAACATTGCAACAACCTCAGTCTTTCCCTGGTAACATACTGTGATAGAAGGAAAGCTGTACAGAGGAGATATTTCTTCCAATATTGAAAGGTAAATTTTATCATTTGCTAAAGGGGTCTATAAAGAGAAAACCATCACTAACTTTTATATATAAATATATATATATAAAAAGGTAGTTAAAAATTAAAAAAAAAGTATTTTATTTTCTTCCCAACTTTCTATCTAATTTTTTACGTGAAAATCCGAGGGTGAGGATGATTTTGGTCTCCAGTTTTCACAGCCAGTGCACACGTTGCTATCTCTGTATTTTTTGACCAATGACAGATTTTTTTTTTCCTACTGTATGTGGATGATGCTGTAGGCTTTAGAAGGTATGAAAGTGATCAAACAATGGAAAAACACTGCATTCAAACTGCTGTTGTAGTTCAAAGGCTGCTTTTCAGCAGAAAACTTGACCAAAAAATGTTGCCACGTTTGATGTAGTCAGCACTTCTACTAACGATTGATATTTTGAAGTGAAGCTTTGAAACTTAAGGTCATGAACTTTCTTCCAAAACATTTTTATTAAAATGTCTGTATATTTCAGTTTTTTTGGCTCTCCCTTGCCTTCTGATTTCTTGTCATACTGTGCTAGGACATACATGCAGTGACCATCGAACCATCAGTTCCACATCTAAACATGAAGGCTGCGCATCTAAGAACCTGAATAACGGCATGCGCATGTAGTGAGATGAACAAGGTTGGGAAGGAAAGCAGCTAAGAAAGACTAGGCTCCATCTTCCTTTCAAACTGAAAGCTAGTAGCAGTTGGGCAACCTTTCATAGCAAGCGTCACTGATTTCCACAGTTCAATTGCCTGTTTAATTGCAGTGTTTTCTTTGATCACTTCTGAGTTTAGGGTGGGGATGGCAGGATGTGCTTGTGTTGCATGCGCATGTCGCTGAGTAGTCCAAGGGCAGTGTCAGTGATACCAGTGGGGAAGGCAGGAGGAGAGGTAAACCATCCCAGCATTTCAAAATAATCATCTTTCTTCTTCTTGCACTTAAATCTTGTTTGCTGCAAATAGACACAGACCATGCATGTACCCATCTACAAGTACGAATTCTCTGTGTACACGTTTAGTTTGACTGAAAGGGCAGCCTGGATTATCAGTGGGAGATCTGGGTGCACAGACTGTGTAAGAGAAATGTTTGCAGCTCACCCGTAGCAGCTATGCTATACGCTCATATGAATCAGCCTGGCTGGCTAGCCCAAAACAATAACTGCAGGAAAGAAAGTCCTTGCTCTGTTGAGGTCAACGATAACATTGCCTTTGACTTGCTGTACTTAGTTTTCTGCCCAAGAAAGCAGTGGGAAACAGAGAGGCTTGTGCTGAGGTTCTGGTTATTCCCAATATATCCAGCTTTGAAAGCTGGAATTAAAAAAAAAAAAAAGAGAGAGAGAGGAAAAAAGACAAATATGGAGTGAATATCGGAGAACAACGTGTTCTGCTTAATTACGTAATTGTGACTGCTCCGAGGTAAGTAGTAAACCTATTAATAGCGTACCACAACACATCCTTTCCAAGACTACCACTTGATTGAACGGTGAGAATCCCAGGACGTGGATTTTTAATTGCCTTGGTAGTACACCTGTAACACAATGCATATGCTTCAGGTGTATTCTTAGTCAAAAGACCAGGCTGTGACGTGGACTGGATCAGAATAGGCACATGTGAGAGATCAAGGGTGGGAGTGAAAGAAATCATTACGAGATAATGATGGCCCCATTGGAAACGGGAGGTATTATGTTGTCACCATTTCTATAATATGTGGCAAAATATAACCGTCTGAAATGGCTCTCCTTATGTAAGATTTAAAACAGGTTTTCCTATATTTCAGTCAATCAAGAAGATGACTGACTAAATCACAAGAGGATTTCTCCTCTTACTGTATGCCATCAGTCTTAAATGTATGTCTTAAAATGCAGAACTTCTAAAACTTTATCTTTTAAGTGACTGGTTGTAATTTATTGAAATTTGAAGAATTCTTTTTTTCACCTAGATCTTAATAATCTTAATTTTTCATTGAATATCGCTTACTTCCCTAACGGTTCTTCAGAAACTTCTGGAGCTTCATATGGAATAATAATAAGTTTACTCAATATAGTTAACATAAGAGAATATCTCTGTCTCCCTTCACAATGTTTTTCTCCTTTTCCAAATCTCTGTTTTGTGTTTAAACTGTATTCTTTTTTCATTATTATTATTATCCTAAAGCTTTGGATAACCCTTGTTATAAATCTACCCCCCGCCCCTTTTTTTTTGTCGGTCTCCAATTAATTGCAGCGTGGGCTTTTTCTCTTCCTACCTCGTGGTTGTTCTTGCCAGGCCTGCCCACCTAACAGCTTTGGGACAGCCACAGCCAATCGACCAAACAGATTCCTCAGCCCTGCCCTTGCTGTCTGTGCACGGCAGGGCTGACCTCGGCAGCTCTGTACCGGGCAGATGTGAACCCCCCCGGATGGCTCTGTGCAAAAACCAACCCCACGCTGCTTCTCAGTGAACACCGACAAGCATTTCAGCCACGTCTCCTTAAATGTTAGATGGTTTGTGAGACTCTTTCAGGCTTTCTATTGATTTTGCATGGAACTAGGTCAGCGCTGCTTTTAATTGAACAAGCTGGCTGCTGCAACTCTCACTTAACTGTAAAAAGGGGTATTAAAAATTGATATGCAAAGCAAACTTCTGCCTAATTAGCAAGCAGATGAAGTCAGCATAGACAAACCACCATAGTTAATAAAGATGAGGAAATGGCTTTCACTGACAGTGTAATATACTCCCTTTTTGGGGGAAAAATGGCTTAAGCACCAAGCATTATCCACGTTTCTCACGTGCAGTATTAATAGCCTATTTGTTTTCCTTGGGCGGGCTTGTGATCCATTTACGACTGTACAAAACAGACAACCACACATCAAGAAAGCCATTAAAAGGCTGATCCCATTTCTGAAACGTGTAGTACAGGTAAATACAAATTCCTGGTGTGCAGAAAGAAGTAACACCCGCCTGGGATTTCCTCGAGGGCTCTGCATACGATGCCCACATTGGATGGGCACATGCTGGTGGCGTGACGTGGGACACGGGTGGAGCTGAGGGTGGCTTTTTGTCCTCACCAGGAGCTAGCGGGAAAGGACGAGGAAGGGGCTGAAGCCTGAGCCATGTCTGTGGTAGCTCCGATCTTCACACACGTGCTGGCTGCGTTCTGGTCCCACGTCTCTATCCCTCCCGCTGGCCAGGTGTCCCTTTGGGGACATCCCTCACCGCTGCTGGTGGCCAGGTGTGCCCTTGGGGACATCACTGCGCCTGCGTGCCCGCCGTGCAGCCGTAGGTGTGGGGTAAGGCCCGTAGTGCCGGGGCTGGGGTGGTTGGGGCTTGTCATTCACTGCCTCTACGCCCCATCGCCCCATCCCAGGTGGCTGTCCTGGCTTTACACGTGCCTGCTCGTGCTTAAATACAGGCCCTGTGAGCAGCGCCATTCACTTCCCAAAGCATCTGAGTTCTGCCTGGAGTGATGTATTATTTATTTAGGTTTATAACAAACACACAGACGAAGACTCCATGAATAATGCATGGTTGATTAGCTTATACGTTTCAGCTCACAGCTGACAAAGACGGCAGAGAGCAAGCCTTGTTTAAAGTTCCTTAAGACAATGGCTCTTCTTCCCCCCCAGAAAAGGCCCAAAAGTTACAAAGGTTCTGCTGTTTATCACCTAGCTTTGTGCTGAGAGGCCACCCGAACCTGAGATTAACTTGTGTTTTTGAGAGCTTAGTGGCAGACTGACCGCAGAGCATGCATTCATTCGAACGGCAGCTTTTCAGGTAAGACGTTTTCCTCAGCTGTGTTTTTCAGTCTGCTTTGGTCTGAGCTACAGCGGATGAACCCGGGTTGTTTCTCACTTTCTTCAGCACTTACAAGGCTTCCCGTCCCCCAGCTCACATGCCAGCCTTGCCGAGTGCCTAGCTGTTAGGGGATCCTTCATGAAGGAGAAGCTGTACGCATCAATTATAAATAAAATATGTTCTCTGTACAAGATTCTAGCCACCATCTTATTCCTGACATTGAAAAGCCTGAGAGTTACGTGATACAAATAAGGAAAATGCATGTCTTTGAATATTAAAAGACAGTGACACCTGGAAGTGCTTGAAGCATTTGAAAGCCTTTATGGCAGTTCAACCAACTGTATCCATAAATATTTAAAGCAGTGAATTATTTCTTGAAATTTACATTTTTATGTACTATTTTGGCTTACGAATTATTGAACAATAAAGATGCTTTCCATAATAATTTCAGCTTTCAAAATACAGCACTTGACTGCGAAAAGATTTGCCTGTGGCCATCAGATGATTCGGTGAATTCCCAGCATAATACTGAGCTTCAGCGTCTCCTAACTTCAAATTCAGGTTTTTGGCAGCATGAGGTAACTTAGATCCCATCTGTGTTGCTGCACTTCTAAAATAAAACGTAATAATAATAAAAAAGTTGTGTGGCAGCCACTGTTATGTTCCAGCCGAGTATCTGTGACCGGTTGGAGGTTGTGTCTTTAGTGTGGCATCAATGTGGATGAAGTGGCCTCTTAAATCTCGCTGTAGTCTTTTTGAAGCGTTGTCCTGTTTAAAATGCACTGCTTTGAATTCCAGTCGATGACAAGGCCACCACCCCCCAGGCACCAACAGCCAGGAGCTACGTGTGTCTTCTGCTGTCAGCCAGTGCCTGCTGCCTGACGGCGTGAGCAAAAATACCAAGCCACGAGCACCGTGTTTGTACGAGGGACAACATTTTGCACCACTGAGTTTGCTCCATGGGGCTGCATTTTCAGCAGAGAGTAGCTGGCAATGTGAAAACCTCCAAGTGCAGGTGGGAGTCACCAAAAGGTCCCAGTGTTGCTCCAGGACCTGGGGGAGGAGTGTTTGGCACTCCCGGAGCTGTCCAGGGCACGTTAAAAGTGAGATACTCCTTTAATCAAGCAAGAACTAGCACAGGGATTTCTTTCTTACTGACTTTGAGCATGATTCCCACTGACAGTTATTAGGGAAGCCGAAACTCTTGTAAAATTCCCCACAAATTATTTGTGTGAAAGTGAAGCAGTACAATTTTTTATTATTTTCTAAATGTATTCTGAAGTAAACAGGAAAGTAATATTACAGAAAACTATAAAACACTGACAGGTTGTTTTTCTGATTGTGTATCGGTGTTACTGATAGTGATCTCAAAATAATAATGATCTGGGCTCTGGGATGGGTTGCTTGACATTATAATCTGATTCAATCTGCTTTTCATTTTTAGGATATATTACTTTTCAGATAAACTGAGAACTGAAAATCCCCCCCGAAAGAACAGCGGAATATAAATTTACCAAGTCTAGACAGCCAGCTGAAAACTGATTTTCTACACCTTACAAAGAAACAGACTATAAGCCAAGTCTTTATTTAGCCTGAATACTTCCACAGTTTCCAGCTGTTCGTAGAGAACTGCTGTACTTTGATCCAGCTGATAATAAAACCAGGAATGCACGAATCATTCTTATCAAGCACCAAGCACAATGCTCCTCTGTTGAGTCAAGTGAAGTGGACCAGTCCTTAGCTCCACACTCAGGTGGAGCGTTTCCACTGTAACTGGGGGCTGACTGCACGCGCGTGTGAGATTCCAAGGGCTGGTGTTCACGTCGTGTCCATGGGATGCACACGGGGGGTTTCACCGAGGCAAGCACAGCGCTTCCAGTGGAGTGGCACAGAGAATTAACTCTGCCGCGTGATGCTCCTAGGGCCAGCTTCCCTATTTTTGAACGTGCTCGCTATGCTTTTGGCCTTCTCTTCGTTTTGCGGGAATGCAAGCACTGCAAGCTAGACAGAGTCCTGTATTGGTGGGAAAAAGAGTTGTGTGCATTTCCAAAATATTTTGAAATTTTGGTCGTGCAAAGTGCATGTTATTGGTAAAAAGAAAAAGAAAATCAGATGTGTGTGCATATCTTATATAAAATGTACATAATTATTTTTGATAGATTGATATTCAGAAAAAAAAAAAAAGCCTTTTTATTGGCAAGTGAAACAGTTCAGATCTAGCCACTTGGGCTCAGCATTTCTTTGCACAGCTCTTTGTATTAGCGAGTCTCTTTAGGCAGGCACAGAGCTGTGTTACAGACATTGTGCAGCACAGGTCCCTAAAAGGCAGATGTCATGTTAGGCTGATGCAGACTGCTGTTCGGCTTCATACCCTGTGGGGGTACCAAGCAGGGAAGACAAACAGTTTGGATTTTCATTGCAGTGTTCTTTTTTGCATACACTGAGGTAGGGAAGCGGCCTCGAAGTTCAGGGAAGTGGTTTAATTTTTGAAAGTCTTTGTCACACAGATGTCACTGAGTGTTGCTTATGGGACTTGCTAAACTGGGATCGTTTTTTCCTTTTCTGGTGGAATGTTACTACTGTGAGTAATAAAAAATGAATAAAATCTTGGACGTTGTGGTATCATACCCTTAACATGAATGTTCACTATTAATTAATAGTAATTCGTGAAATACATTAATGGTTGTATATTACACTGCATATCCAGCTAGATTTTTTTTTCCAATATGACGTTTCCTTGAGGAACCTTCAGAATGACCGTGTTGGTGCTCTTCAACAAGTTCATCTGCAGGCTGGAATGCCAAAGAACTCAAAGCCAAAATACGAGATTTTGTTGCTGTTGTGCTTAGGTGTGGCCCCTGCCACCCCATATAGATGTCAAATATTGCCTCTGCCACTTTCACTGTCGCAAGGGTAAATGGTGGGAGAAGGGCTGAGCCGCAGATCAGAGCTCATTCCCATGGGACTGTACCAGCGCAGTGGCAGTTCCTGCTGCACGGTCTCAGTTCCAGGCCCTGGGGGGCTCAGGAGAGGCAGGGGTTACTCGGGCACATTTTGGCACCGCGTCTCTGGCAGTCCTGCGCACCCAGAGCGCTGCCAGAGATACGTGGCTCCCCCGGGGGCTGTTGTCACCTCTTGCTTGTGGATGGCTCCTGGCATTTTCCCTCCACTTGGCTTTCCCCCATCTTGGAATGTCTTTGGTAGCCACAAAAAGATTTCTGGTCAAGTTGCAAGGGAAGATTGTCCATCTGTATTACGTGTAAATTCCAAGACTGTTGGTACATGCTGAAATTAAGGTACATCAGGGGGCTGATTTCTAAACCTGGATGGCTAGAACTGAGAGCATCACACGTTTTTGAGCTTAAATATGATGCATAAAAATCCAAACTCCTACAAATGTTTTCTATTAAAAGGAATTAAACAGTTAAGCAGGCTTTGAGTACCACAGTGATTAGCTGTTATGACTTGGTAATCTAATCTTTCTTCTGTGTATAGTTTTTCATGTGAATTTTACACAGCTACAGATGGAAAAGGCTGAATTGTTTCTCCACTGCATTGCTCAACCTGCAAGAAAAGAAATGAGGGTCTCAAGAAAGGCACAGAAAATCACCAGCCATGAAGAAAGCTGATACCACTGCTTGAAAAAAAAAATGAAAAATCGTTCAATTGTTTTTTGAATTTCTTCCCTTATATTGACTTGTGGTGTTGCAAGCAGAAAGTCATTGTACGACTCCAAGGATTTTTCAGTGAAGTGAAATTTTATTCCCTAGGTTACGGTGTTGGTATTAATGCTGGACAGCTTTGTGGATTGTGTGCTTTCTGTCCGTGCTCATGGAGGAGTGCAGATATGTTGCCTGCACAGTATTGCCTTAGGAGACAGCTTCCTTAGAAAGTGCCTAGAGAAGAACTTATTCTCAGAGAAATGACAGCTCAAAAGAATTGAAGTATTTCCCTAAACTGCTAATAAAAGCATAATTTGATAGGACACCATTTTCAGAAATATCTTCCTGGTGTATAAAAGTTTTAGCAGAAAAGTCACATTTCCCTTTCTCCTTCATCGTGTATTGTTTTAATTAAAAAGTGTGTTGAAACCAACATAAGCTATAGGTTTGGGGCCTAGATAGTAAAATAGTGATATAAATTGCGCGTAAAAGATTTATGATTGGTATATACGGAATATTGAGCAAAAGATTGTTACGTGATACAGGTAATTAGCAGGCACTCTATAATGAAATATGCATCTGTGTGTTTTGTAGAACCACTAGATGAGCTGAAGATCAGAAGTCACAGCACTGAACCACTACCAAAGCTGGAAAACAAAGAGAGGGGAGGCCACCATGGGACAGCTTCCTCCAGGGAGCCAGGGAAAGCTCAGGAATGGGATGGAACGCCGGGCCCGCCCATGGTCTCCAGCAGGCTGGGGAGATCCTCCGTCAGTCCAACCATGCTGGCTGGAAGCAACAGCTCAGGTACGTCACATAGCAGAGGGGGGAGATCTCATGAATCTCCTTGTGAGCTAAAGGATCTCTGAAGACGTAGGGAAGCGTCTGGATTCTCCAGTCTTCCAGATATCTTCTAGAATCTGCCCATTAGCTGCTGCTGTAATAAGCGTTGCACTGTCCGCTTGTGCTCTCTACTGAAACAGGATTGGGGTCGTGATAGAAAATGTCAACTTGTAAACTTGCCATTGAGCTATTTTAAAAGAAGATAAAAAAATCCATTTGACATTGAAGAGGAACACTAAGGCAGGGAGCCCTCCCCTCTTTGCAAACGACAAGTTAGAGAAAAGTTCATAAATTCAGATGTCACATATGGTAACAAAAACACTGTGCAGAAACAAGGCTCTTATTGATATGCTAGGTGAGTGGACACAGCCGCCTTTTCTTTATGCCTATACTTAAATTCATATAAAAGTGACTACAGATTTCAGAAGTCTCAAATCCATACCTATCCATTTTATCCATCATATTTCTCATATATATAACAATGCATTGCCATAAACCATGAAAAGTAATGCAGCCTGTTTAATAAATTAAGACAAACACACCTGATAAATGAATGTCCATCTAAACAGATATGTATAGCTCTTGGATAAGCATTGCATTGTCACTTGTGAGATTTGACAGTTCACTTAGAGTATTGCTTATTGGTTGGGTTGTGAAAAATGCGCACTCTACAAAGAGCTGCCATATACAGAATTGGAGCCTCATGGCCAGTCTTCAATAAAAACAAGGCTATGAGGGAGCTGCTCAAAGAAGAAACTATTCCTGCAGGAGTGGTCTGCTGGGCAGTCAGTGGCAGAGATTAGTCCTTACAGCGCTGCGACAGCAGAGTTACTCAGCACTCATGCAGGGCATTACTTCCCTGTATGATAATGGGACTTGCATTTTCCCTGCCTTGCTAGAAATTACACCAGAAACTGAGTGGATGACTTGAACAGCCTTTACTGATGTGAAGTATCATTTACAGCAGTTCTGTAGTCCAGCTGTTCTTGCTGCAGCATGCCCATGAAACAGTCCTGCCTGTAAGAGCAAAGGGGACTTTTCTGCAAATTTGATGACTCCAGCACGGGTAACGTAGGTTTTGGTTCCTTTAGTTAACTTTTCTGTTCTTACAAAGCATTCTGGTACCTAGAAATTTTCCAGGTTAGCTCACAGCTTTGCTAAGAATTCTGTTCCCGGTATATTACACAGCATCAGTGCTGATGCAGGTAACAGAGTAGGGTTTAAAGATACCACATCAAATCGTATCAGGACATTTCATAATTACACCAAAGGTCTGTAGCAATATTTTCAGTTCTGCTGGATGTCAGAATGGAGCAGAATGGAAGGGAAATGAAAATTAAAGAGTATTTTCTTAGCAAAATACAGCACTTCTCTCCAAACTTTCTGCATAAGTTTTATTTTAAACAGTTGGTTGATCTCCAAAAGCAGACAAAAAATTTTGGCCTCAGTCTTGGTTTGGCGTCAGCAAACTGCAATAGTTGTTGAATCATGCCTTGATTTAGTTAACTGTGACTTTGTCCTGCATAACTAAGACTTCCAAAGACTCATATGGAAAGCAAAATTACAGAAATATTTATTGGCTCAATTTTGACTCCTTTTTTATCATGAAAATTTGTGAGCTGATTATGGTTTTCCCTTCCCCACAGATTTTGTGATATTTTAGTTGATGAATATTGCCTCTCATCTGCCAGGAGTATTTCTCCCCAGTGTCTCTAGCTGTTGCCTGAGCAACATGGTTTACCTTTAATCGGTTGGGCATTGCATTTAGAATGTTGTATACAGTTCTCATCAATGAACTTATACGTGATCTGTAACAGTTCATTTCTTACAATTAAACCTGTAACCGAATGCAAGAAAAGAGATTTAACACATCTGTATGGGTATAAATGCTTTCTGGGATCAAGGAGGCAGTGATTCTGTGCTACAGATTTGGAACTTAGGTTTACCACAGCACCATAGATACGAGGAAAAAAAAAAGGCTATTTTTTGTGTGGTCATGTCCTTGAAAGACAGCAGTTTGCCACCTACCTCCTCGTTTGCACTGCTCCAACCATTTGTTAGGGCACTGTTGGAATAATTTAAAGAAAATGGGGTTGAATTGCTCTGCAGTAAAACAGAAACAATCTGAAAGGACTTTTCGTGTGTTCAATAGGGCGCTCTGCTGAGACAGATTAACTGGGAACTGGAGCGAGTACCTGATTTTTTTGTGGGATCTCTGCACCTGCTAGTAAGATCAGAAGGGGAATTAACCTTCTCCAAGCGGGATCTTGAATCTTTTGGTCATTTTGTTCAAATGAGCATGGCCTGTCAGATGCCCTGTCACTAATGACTGACTGTTCTCTCATCTGCCACGTAATTTGTCAAGACCACTTTCTGTTTCTTGTCATCCTATTTTTTCTTAACAGAAAGCAATGTACGTGGCTTGGAGACACGCTGGCCTTTAGGAGAGTCATTGCGATTGTACCGAACAGCCAAATGAGATCTGTGAAACAGAAAGCTGTGGTAACTTCACTCCAGGAGCTTTGAAGAGTATTTTCTGGAATGTTGCTTCTTTTTTTTTCTCACTGCAACCGCGAAGCAGTATTTTGCATTGCCACCTGCTGCTAGAGACAGGCACTGCACTGCCTTTAGCAAATTCTCTTCGGTTGTGTCCTGGCTTTGAATCGCCATCAGCTTGTCTCTCAGACAATCCATTTAGTATTCAAGCTGCAAACGTTGCAGATAATCAGGAAGGGAGTAAATATCCGCCTTTCACTGGAACTACTGGTGGTGGATTTGCAGAAGCAATGAATAGTTCACTTCCAGCTCTTTGGGAACGAGGAGATGCTTGTGGAGCCCGAGGTGCAAGCCACATTCATTAGCACGAGAAGGGAATAGGGACAAAGCACCAATTAATGCTAGGTAGGGCTGCTTCACTCGAAGACTCAGCATTCCCACCAAACCCTATTTTTTTCTCCTCAAGCAATATCAGGGTATCACTGTGCTACGAAATCCTCAAGGATTCTTGAAGCAAAGGGAACTTAACGCCGGAGGTGCACATTACTGGGCAGCCAGGTCCAGGCCAGGATCCAGTGCTGCTGGAGCTTGCCTACACTGGTCACTCGTGTTGTCGGCCGGCAGGCTCTCCCTTAGCAGCACCTGCCACCTAAAACCAAACGAGCAGCACTGGGCGCTGTACACTAAGGGGATCAACCCAGTGTGCCAGGAGCCAGGCGTGTGATCTGCTGGGTCACACCGTGGCAGAGCCTGCCTGCAGACGTAAGCACTGCTCTCTGCAGCGGTGGCGTTGCAGCCGTCTGAAACAAAGCGATTCCCAAACTGTCCTTTTGGTCCAGAGTCCTGAGACCGATGGACATCCATGCCAGAAGCTTCAGAGAAAAACAAAAAGAAGTGTTAAAGAAAAAAACGCTGCCAGAGTTTATCTTTACCTCATTGTTTATGTTGTTGACATCGATCTGAAACATGACAGTTCAGAACAAATCTTAATTTAAAACATACCTCACCTAATGCAGACATGGTTTTTGTCATCTGACTTGTTTTTGAGTACAGCTAAGCTTTTGGCCTCTTGATATCTAGTAACACTGAGTTGCATGGGTTCGATGCTTCCTTGTGAAAACAGTTCAGTTTGACATGCTGCTGTGCTTTCAGCACTAAGTGGCTCCTGAAGGTGAAGTCCTGAATACTTTCTGTATGTGAAATAATAATATATATTTCATTCCACCTGAAGGTTGCATGATTTCCAGTTATGTTTCAGCTTACTCCTTTTTAGGAGACCGACAGGGCCAGGCCACCAGTATGATGCTAATAGGTGTGATTCATTTCTCCAGTATGCATGTTTTCTTTTTTTCGTTCCTTTTTTTCTTTTTTTTTTTGCATGTGATTACTCTCAGCCTGTCACATCGCCTTGTTTAATTCAAAACGTGCTTCTTGGCAGCTGTAGCAAATAAGCAGTATTTCTCTTTTCATGTGCAAAGAAGAGACTGTGACAGGATAAGAAGCTTCTCCAATGTAAGTGACAGCCAGAGTATTTTTTTGAATTAAGATTAGGATAGGCAGAATGAAGTCTTCCTTGGATGAATAAAAGAACTCTTCCCGTTAAGATCCAAAAATAAAAATTCTGCAGAGCTGTTGTATTTCTGGAGAATATAGAAACCCATAACACATTGGCATAAAACTGATAGAAAATATTTCCATAAAATCTTGTCTCATCTCAGCATTCTGCTTTACTGAGAAAAATCCAGCAACTCCCTCTGCCCTAAATGCAACCAACCAAGCTTCTACATCTTTTAGCTAAGATGACAGCACTTCGTTATACTTCTGGAAAACAGGTCACTTATGTGAGTGCTTAAATGCAAATCAAGTACACGATTTTAAGGCAATCTTATTTGTGATTGGAAAAACTGTATTTCTGTGTTGGGTATCTTCTCCTAAAATTCTCACCCACAACGCTGCCCTGCTGCGGCTGCCTGCTCACTTACATCCACGTGTAACCCTGCTGGCACTGCCAGGACTCAGCTCCAAACCGGAGAGTTGAGTAATGCCAGTCCCAGCGCAGCTGACTATGTCTGTGGGCATACCTCGCATGGAGGTGGAGGTGGTCCCGACCACCGGGACTGCTGGCGATCTTGTGGCTGCTGTGGGTGACAGAACGGGTGACCTGGTGGGACTGATAGGCGGCTGAGCAGCCAGCCCCTCCTGGCGTTGCGCTGCGTCAGCACCCGGCTGCTGGAGGTGGTTCAGGCACTTGGTGAGCAGCGCGGTCATCGTAACACGGCGCGGTAAGAGGGATGTGTCATTTGAAGCTGTGCAAAATGACACCACAAAGGTTTCGTAGATTAAATATAGCAACCGAATCTTATGAACATTTTTGTGCGTAAGATAACTAAATGAAATCTACAGAGCAGCTCAGTAGCTACCCTGAATAATCTACTGAATTCCAGCCTCATGCTCCAGAATTCAAACCCCATCGATTGCAAGGGGCATTTCTAATGGCTACTCAAGTGCACTACATCCTCTGGCCCCCGTCCAGTAAAGCACTTAGACATACGCCTATGAGGTCCCTTGCTTGGCAGTAGGCTGCTGGTCCTCGTCAGCATTCAAACAGCTTGCAGCAGTGGCAAAAGGCTCCTTGTGGTGGATGCAGGGAGGGTTTTGTGTTCAGAGTGGCGACTCTGGAACTCTTTCAAGCAGTTTTGCTTTTGAACCATACATCCACATAGTGAAGTGAAGTGCAGCACAGAGCTGAGGTGCCATGACAGCTTCATCAGTATGGAATCACAGAACCATTAAGGTTGGAAAAGACCTCCAAGATCATCTGGTCCAACCATCACCCTACCACCAATGTCACCCACAAAACCATGTCCCTAAGCACCACGTCCAACCTTTCCTTGAACATCCCCAGTGACGGTGACTCCACCACCTCCCACCAGATGTATTTTAGCTAGCAGCATGATGGAGCATGACCAAATGGGTCCTCCTCAGAGGACAGATGTCTACAGAGCCTTCCCTATGTGCTTAGATTGCCTGATAAAAATGTCCCCTGCTCCACACCATGTATTATAGTCACCGAGGGAACTTCTCAAGAAGTCTCATGAGTACTCCTTTCATTATGTTAATGGTGAGCTATCTCAATATCATTCACACTAGAAACCATCCCTGAGATTTGCTGCCAGAAGTTGTTCTGCCTTCAAGGTTTTCATCAGGAAATATTAAAACCATTTTCATTCTAGAACCAGGATCAGTATCAATATGCAGACCCTGTAGACAAGCTGAACTGACCATGTGAACATGGAAACCAAGAGTTCAAGACACCAAAAGCTGCTGGACAGTGGACAAAATTATTCAAGGAAACCTCTCACTACTTTTTAGACAGCCTAAAGTACAAATTAGTATTTGAAATGACTATTGTACTCAAAGTCTAGTTACCCTCAGTACAGTGGATAAGCTGTCCAGCTGAAAAATAACATGCTGAGGAATGCAGAACAGTGAGTTGGACATCACTTACGCAACAGAGCATTTATGGATTTTTTTCCACAGTAACGTGCAGTGTGAAGATGATACTCAGAGCACTAATTACAGTAGAATAGAGTATTTGTTTGGTCTAAAAATATTCCCTCTGAGAGCAATGGAATGGCTATTAAAAATAATAATAATAATAATTTCATTGCATAACCCAACTTCCTGATTTTTTTTTCCTTTTTTTTTTTTAAAAAAAAAAAAAAAAAAAAAAGCTAGATAGAACAGTCTTTGAAACCACTCTTGGTGAGGATCACCACAGAAATTGCAATAGTTTCCTTAATACTGTAAAATATATTACAGGGAGATAAAGGAACTAATACTTCATCTGTGCGTGATAGATTTTATGTCTTTGATTCTAGATGAAAGGAGTCTCTTTGGCAAGGAAATGGTGATATATATATATCCAAATTAGAGATTATGACACTTCTCTCTGCTTCTCCAAAGTAAAGAAAACAACTCAGAAGCAATAGCAGACAATGCCTCCGAGTTTTTGACATGCCGCGTGTCTGATTTTGCTTGTCACAGCAAAAACAAAGCCTCTACTTAGCAGTAGGTGAAAAACAACCAAAACCCCCACTTCTTGCCCTCTCTGAAACTCCAGCAAAATTCTAGGAGGGAACAGACATGAGATCTGTTATTATATCTATACTACTGAAAGAACCAGTCAGAAATCTGGCACGCAGACTGTGAAATCTGAACAAAAATCTAATCAAACCTTTGAAATAACTACCCAAGTCCAAAAAAAGCAAAACAACAGATTATGTACAAAACACAAGGTTATGGGGGAGATCAGTCCGCTCCTTTCTGCCTGCTTATTGCCGTGTTGACTCGTGGTATGTTTACAGACTGACTAGGAATGAGTGAACTGAATAATGCATTCGTCAAACAGCATAAATATTTTTGCTGCTCAGCCAGCTGGATGCTAACCAACCTATTAATATTTAGTTGATGAATATTCACCCATACAGATGCTTTCACTGGTCTAAGTGCTCCAGCTTAAGTGGATAGCTCTTCTCCATACTCCATTGAATTCTGAATTCCAATGAAAATACGCATTTAAGGTGACAATGAAAAAGCATCAGTGAGACTGGAAGGACGTATTTCAGCACACTGCTGGTAGGTGCCGTACTGTGCCAGCTGTCCTCAAGTTTCCAAGACATGCCAAGTGAGCTTAAGGATGTGCTAGTGATGGACAATTTTATTCCTTTCAAACAATGGCCTGACCAGTGGCTAATGATGATACTAGAGATCCAGGTAGGAGAGAGATATTAATATAAACCACACGCAGACAAAGCAGCAGTGCAAATGAGGCAAGAGAAAATATATTTCAGAGAGATGGAAGCAAAAGATACATGAGAATACGTGCTTCTAGGCATACTTCCTAAACCTACAGAAGGCATAAGTCCTTCTTTTTGTGAAAATATACAACCAAACAGGAGAAATTCTTTCAACTCGTTGTGAGGAGGCATGGTACTACTATAATTATTTGTTATTCATATTAAACCACTATCGTTTCAGAAAAAAACTTGGAAGGTTACTATTGGACAAAGTGTATCTGCTGAGTGAGAGTGTCCTTGTTGTCAGTGTTTACCTGCTATATAGGAAAGACAGGTACAGGGTTAGGAGGAAGGCTTACAGAACATGAAGAGAACGAACACATTCATCTAAGCCAGAAGTCATGGGTTGCAAGGAGATATTTCCTCAGCCATAAACACAAAGTGTAGGGACAGCTGTTTTTCTCAAGCACAAAGAGGCAGACCCTTTTCCCAGGAAACAACAGTTTCTTCTAGACCAGATGTGGGGTGTTGAACACGGTGTGGTAGCACACTGGTGTCAGCATAGCTCAGACACAAAAACCCTCCAGAACTCCTGAACAGCACGGTCACCTTCATGCCAGGACATTAACAGTAGTAGGCTGCACTGGAAATCAGTGGGGAGCCTTCTGAAAAATGCTTCCATGGACAACAGAGGGGAAACAAAACCTATGTCGTTTCTGTTCAGTTCCTCTCTGGAATTGAATGCTCTCTTCTATTCAAGGCTTCTGTAATCACCTCAGTGCTGGGGCACTGAGTTTGGAATTTATCACTGTTGAAGTTCCAATTTCTCTCCTTTCTTCCTGCTTTCTTGTCCCTCAAGTTATTGCTTTTAACACATTTCTTAGAGCTTTTGGCTTCATTCCAAATCTGAAGTACCACAGTAAGTATCTTCACTGCTTTTGTACAGTCCTTCCTTAGGAGGAGAGCAATGAGAGTTTTTGATATGCTGCCTGTCTGTTTGCTGCTTTATTCTTTCTACTTCAGCTTCTGAGATGATAGAGAGCAAGGAGAGAAGCTGGGATGCTGGACGGGTTCTGTCCTAACCCCCCTTCTTCTAACCCAATTTTGGGCCAAATGCCCAAGACAAACTGGAACCCAAGCCTGAAGTCTCCATTTCAAGTGAATCCCGGGTCCACCATGTTTCAATTAATGCAGCAGTAACCAGCCTCCAATTCACTGGTTTCTTTTCTTTTCTTTCCCAGAGCCTAAAGCAAGTTGCAGATTAGGTCGGTCTGCGTCCACATCAGGTGTGCCTCCTCCATCCGTTACTCCGCTCAGGCAAGCCAGTGACCTTCAGCCGAGCCAGGTACCATCGTTAGCCAATCGTGAATGACTCCATGTGCTGCAACATGCCAAATGTTTCTCACCTCTGTGTCTGTCATTTGTTGCAGTAGATGAGTTTTTGTTTTCTCGTCTTTATTTTCTGTGCGTCTGCGTGCATTTGTGTGTGCGCATCTCTCATTGGCAATGAAATTCCACTGGATGCAGCCAGTAGAATTTTCTTTGCTCTTAATTCTTTGTATCCTTTTCTGTCTTCATTCTGTAATATAAATGTAGTAAAACTGTACTGTATGAATTCGCTGGATTTTTTATTTTTTCACATTTTCTGTACTTTTTTACTGTCTTTAAAATTTATCAAACTTTGATAAATTTAATCTGTGTTTAAGTGTAAATTTCTTTTAAATGTCGTCTAAAGCACTTGCACCAATGTTTGTCAATGACTTGTACATACCTTTGACTACTCCCCAGTCGTACTATAATATTGTGCCAGTCTTACATTTGTTTTGAGCTCAGTGCATGATTGTATTACACTGTGATTTATCACTGTCCTGAAAACTGCTCTTACAGCAAGTTGTTTTGTTTAGTTAAGGCAGCTAGACTCTCTTCAGCTTTAGGCCTTGTAATGCTCACAGGACTATGAAATAGTCTGCTGTAGTTATATTTATTGTATATTGTTAGGAACCAAGAAAAAACAAACTAAAGGGGTAAAATTCTCCTCGTATCTTAAACTGAGATACTTTTTTTTCCCCCATCAGAAACAATAATGTCACACAGACCCTTAAGAAAGAAACTGAAGTGTTTGGGTTTGGCAAATTTCTCCAACAGAGAGCAAATGGAAAAGAAATAAAGACATGGGAAACCTATACTTACCTTTATTTTATATGCTAATACTTGATATTGTATCATTTCGCTGCGCAGACCTGTATTATTAGTTTGACAGAACGAACTGCTGAGAGTAGTAATTGAGAGGAAAGGTTTCACTTAAACATAACGTGAATACCTTCTTGTCAAGCTCAGAGCGCTCCAATATTGTACCACTGGTGTGTACGTGTACGGGCCTGCACATGGCTGTGTGTGTGCGGGTGTGCGTATACACAGACATACACACGTATGTGCACAGACATGCATACGGGTATGCACACGCACACACAAGCACCCTTATTTAGATGGTGAATTTTCAATTGGCTTTCAGGGAATTAGTTCCCATAATCCTATTGAACTTCAATGAGATCTGAGTGGTAAACTCTCTTCGGACTACTTCACATGTAATTCCCTCTTTAAGTTTATTGCAGCTTGGTGAGTTGCTTCAAGAAGAAGCTCTTGGCCAAAGCAGAGGCCAGAAGAGTAAGGTCAATTTACTCAATCCAGAGCATCACATGCTTGTTAGGAAGATTGTAGCTGTGTAGCCTAGTCCATACTGGTTAAAATTATTTAACTGCAAAACTGAAGCTACTGTATTACTTTAGAGTCCTGCTGGACACAATGCCTTGCATGTTTCTAAAACATATTTTACATAAAATCAAATCCATAATGGAGATTCAAAATGACAGCCTATTTAAATAGTGCATCAAATATTTATTTATTTATTTTTTTATCAAAGGAAGAAATTAAGGTAATAGTACTTCCAAAGGATTTGAGTGTCCTGGTGTTCATGTAGTACACCTTTTTTGATAAAACAGGTCTCACGTCAGACATGATGATTTGCTGGATACTCAGTGGCAAAGGCACCTTGGGTGTTTTGAAGGCATTTTAGTCTCTCAATTTATATTAAGAACTAAACAATAAGCCTTGAAAGCAGAAGCTGATGTGATAGAAGAGATAATGAGCTTCTTAGAAGCTGCAGTCAGGGTTCACTGAAACTGTGGAGGAAAAATCCACCTCACTTTATGCAGAAGAAAGGAACAAAGATGATAAGAGGAATTTACAAGCGACTGTAGAGGGTATTCTTGTTAATTGAATAATGTATGGGCATGTGTTCGTGAGAAAAAACAAAAACCGGTAAAAGCTTGATCTCTGCTCATCTTCCCCTCCAGTTGTCAATTTCTTACTATCAATCTATTAAATTGTCATTTATTATGAATGCATAAATTTGTAAAGGTGTGGATTTGACCCTGATTCCAGCTGAAAGACAGAAGTCTCGTTATCTCCTTGGCTGATACAAACACTGCATTGATTGTGTTCTTTATACACCTACTCTATCTTAATGTGCAAATAACCTATGATGAGTGAAATGTGTTTGGAAAGGCCTGGGTTGTTAGCCCATTCTGAGTCCGACAGATGGTGGCATACAGTGTATCTGTTTTTGTGTGCTGTGGCTATTGATTATATTGATACTGGTTTCCTTAACTACACAATAATCAGCAGTTACGCTTTCCAAAAGATTAAGAGGCTGCTTCTTGTCATCCACCTCTGTGTTGATGATATGGGCACAGCTGACGTTCACACAGGGGTTCAAGGTAGAGGGGTACATCTGGGAAAGGGCAGAATACTGTTTTGATTGTTTTTCTCAAATCTTCGTGGATCCCCAACTAATATTTTTCAAGCTTTGAACTTGAGAAAAATTTAGATGTCCAACCGAGCTCTCCAAGGCTCATCAGTTTTAATACAGAATGACTCATGCAAGTGGTAAGGATGCTTAGTAACGCAAAGAAGGTCTGAGCTAAGGAAACCTAAATTTGAATTTCAAACAAACACTGGCTAATTTTATGACTATTGGCATTTAACTCCTGTATGCCTGACTTCCCTGCTTCTGTAATGGTGTATGAGTTGTAAGGATTAACCAGGTAATATTTATGGAACATATTTATGGCATATGGATGGTAAGCATTACAGTGATCACTTATAAATAAAAAGAAAGGGCTTACAATGAATTACATGGCTGGTCTCTGATGGAGAACACTTAAAAGTAACACTTAGAAGTGGTGACCAGCAGTTACCAACACGCAGAGGCAGAGAGCATGCTGTTCTGTGCTTCTGGTAAGTGGTGAGGGCATTTTGAAAGATGGTTGCAGGAAGCAACCTTGGATTACGTCATGAATTTAGAGTGAAGGATAAACAAAAAAAAATCATGTAACTAAAGTTACTGTGTAAGAAAAAAGTTGAAGAAATTAAGGAAGTAGAAAAAAAGTCAAAATGCAACTGTGAACATGAAACTATAATATGGCATAAGTATGGAATATCTTTGAGTTACAGAAGTGGCAAATAGCTATATATGCTAAATACATATCCTAATATAAATATGTATCCTAAAGAGAGAAATGTCAGTAGCAGAGAGGTGTTCTACATGTCACAGACCGTGTTCGCCTATAGAGGCTCTCCAGTGTTAGCAGAGAGCTTACAGGAATGGAAAAATGTTCTATAAAATAAAGAAGGTTGCACCTGAGATATCAAGTAATGTGTGGATAAAACTAGAAACAGTGGAAGTCCATCTGAATTTGACCATTATATTGAAATGCAAATAAGTACCAGTCTTCTGTAGCCACCCAAGCAGACAAAACAGAAGTTAACCAGAACACGAGGTTCATAAAGTAGAAATCAAGTGTGATCCCAGGATGCCCCAGTAAATAAACGATCTCCCATATTGCTGCAGCTTCTGTAGCAGACATGCTCAGGTGTTCTTGCCCCTGAAATGGCAAATCCTCAAGCATGGCAGGGCACACCTGTAGTGAACTAAATTGTTCGCTTGTGTAAAGTAAGAAGGATTTGGAGTCATGGATACCACTGCAATGATTTGATGGTTCCCTGCCTCCCGTCATTCTCTCTGTCTTCATCTCAGGATAACAAAGGATTACACAGGAAATCCATGTCACATACAGGATATATGTGCACTGAGCATTCTTATTTGTGAAGAGTAAAATGTTTCAAGCAACCTGTACTGTGGAAGTCACCCTGCTGGATAGCTGAGCATCTTGCATCCATATTTTTAATGTACATAAAGCCATCTCTAGGTCACTGCCAGGCTTCTTTGAAACACACACAAATCTGCTAAATTGGCAAACGAATTTTGCAAAATGAAATTTCTTGTCATTAAGATGTAGACAGCCATTGGAAAGTCTTGTGTATTAAGCTGTATATCAGCACAATGGCATGTTTATAGACACATCCTGAAGGAAAGATCCACGTGTTTATATGATCCACAACCTCAGGGAAAACACACCCTTTGATAACAAAGCCCCTGATAGCTACAATTCAGTATTTCAGCTTTTCTGCGAAGCAGAGCCTGCCTTCAGACATTTCCACAAAACTATGTACCTTATCTGCAGATATGCAGCCTCTCCTCACGCTGCCAGTTAGTTACTTGCTTTTCAGTGGGAAGGGAGCACTCTAGTCCCTTTACTTTTGTCTCCTTGAGGTATGCTGTCCTAATCTCTGGAAGGCAAGCATACCTTGCAAGGCCTGGTGTCTTCTTGTGGGGGCGACTGATACCTATCTCCAATTTAAGCAAGGAAAGAAGGTTTAAACTTAACAGTGGTGATCAAAGCAAAATCCAGAAGCCATGCTGAGATTAGAAGGAATAATTTAGAGGAGGGAATAACGATAGGGCGGGCAGCTATAAGAACAGAGAGAAAAGACTAGAAAAGAGAAAAAAAGAAAAAAAGAGAATCAACTTTTTTTTTTTTTTTTTTTTTTTTTCCTCCCAAAATGGCCCGCAGCAGACTGAGGCAGTGTTTGTGTTCCCTCATCCCAGCCCGGGAGCGGGGCCTCCAGCAGCTGGGCAGAGCTTTCAGCCCGGGCCCTGTGTCAGGTACGGGGTGACAGGAGGGGGCCCACACACCTGGCTGAGCAGACCTGTCCCTGTGGCCCAGCACCAAAGGAAGGGGCTCTGCCAACACTTTCAGTGGGTGGCTTTGATGGGCAAGAGTTTTAGATACTTATTTTTGGTATTTGAACCCACTACCAAAGCTGATTTAAGGAAATGGAAAACCGAGCATTGCGCAGTCCTGAAAGCAAGAAACCAGGATTTTTCTAGAGTAGTTTTCTACTGTGTGCTTATTAAAGCCTGCAGGGAAGCAGAAAGCTGAATTTCTACTTTCAGACGACAGAAGGAGGACGTTTTTGAAGGTTTCCCATCAGTACCAAGTGCCACCGGCCTATTTCCACACCCCCTGCGTTTTCTGTCGTGGCACCGCTTGGGCGGAGCTTGCGCCGGGCGACCAAGCGCCGGCTCTCGCCTGCAGAGGCCCAGCAAGGCCTAGCCAGGCCCGGCTCGGCCCTGCTAGGCCCGACTTGGCCCGGCCCGGCCCGGCCCGGCGCGGCGAGGCCCGGCCAGGCCCTACGAGTCCGGTCGCGGCGCTCCGTGAGGCGACGGCGCCGCCTGGCGGCCCCGGGCAGCGCCCCGGCCCTCGCCGAGCCCCCCCTGCGGCACGGGGCAGGCCCTGGGCAGGGCCTGGGAAAAAGCCCGGCGTG
Source organism: Heteronetta atricapilla (assembly GCA_011075105.1). Taxonomy (NCBI): domain Eukaryota; kingdom Metazoa; phylum Chordata; class Aves; order Anseriformes; family Anatidae; genus Heteronetta; species Heteronetta atricapilla. Next base: position 4,028,564 of record CM021739.1, on the reverse strand, counting down.
CGCGGAGAACCTCTCCCCAGGCCTCTGGGAGATAATTACAGACGGAGCCTTCTGCAGCAGGGGTTGCAAACTGTCCCTGTCCGTGGCTGCTCCCTGGCTGGTGCAGTCCCCACGCCCTGCAGCGCAGCGCTGGCTTTAGGGCCTGCACCGTCCTCGCCAGTTAAATCCCAAATCCCTCTGCACAGCAGCGTACGTGGGCTTTTGTTTAAGCCTGAACGTTTAGGTGCTAATGAAAATGCAATTAAAACACCCACGGTTTACCATGAAAAAAAAATAATTCTCGCATTAGAAGTGATGTGAGACCTTATCCTCAGGGCAACTGCTATTTAATTTTATACTCTAGCTGAAAAATCCCAAGCACATAGTTTGAATTTTTCCACTGTAAAGGAAAAGAAAGGTAGGAGGGAAATACGATGACACAAAAAAAAGCTTAGGTACCTATTTAGCTGCTCTCCACATGCATTCTTAGAACAATGCCCTGTAGTTTAAGTGCAGTATAGGCTCACTGAAAGAAATTCACAAAACTTGAGAGGAATAATGTAGAGTTGGATCCTGACAGGTACTGGGCATGCCTCAGCAGTGCAGCCAAGTGTTTGCCTCATGGCTAAGTGCACGAGGAATTCTGTTCTGGGTCAACTGAGTATCACAAACCCAGTTCTTAAAGTCTCTGGCCTTCGTTGTGTATACAAAGCGTATTACAGTCTTTGTATGCCTTTTAAGCATTGTGTTCACCCTGTAATTAATGAATGCAAGAAGGTTAAATTGTTACTATTATGGCTATAATTATTTTTGAAAGCACCTAGGCAAAAAACATCCCCAATGAATTGGCATTATCATGCTTTAGTTGGCAAATGTGCATCTGAAAGCATATGGTCTCTGTATTACTCTGAGCACAAGCAATGCATCTGTGCTCTTCTATTATTCTCAGTTTAAAGTTGTAGTTTTCCCCAGCAATAGTGCACAGGAGTTCAACGCAGGCGATAAACACCCTGCACTTGTTAGGCCTCTTAGCAGGGCTGGGTTCCTGGCTGCCACATTTAATGACTTCCGAAGCTGAAAAATGAACATCTTTGAATGAAGATCCATGCTGTTCCATATCTGATCACAGCAGTCTTTTTTTAACTTCCATTATATGAAAGAAATACAGTAATTTCAGGTAGATGGAGAACTCTGTAGACTGGAGTACTCTTTCATCCTGTCTGAACACCACTGAAATTGTAACAGGAAAAAAAAAAGTGTACTAGTAAGAGAATTAGTGTCTGCTAATGGCATAAATGAGTGTCATTGCTCAGTACTGTAAATCCTTGCTGGATGCAGTCCTTGAAGAATCACAATCTGAAAGCAGCATCAAACCCTAATGATTCTGCTTTTATGGTTCTAATACTGCGGAGAGGTTGCAATGAAAGCACCAACTTCTGTCATACCTGCTCTCTGGGCTGGAGGGAAAATAAAGATCCCACTGGGTTGCTGGTTAAAGATCTCAGATGAGGCACAGTCCCAAATTCCTATTCAAAAGTCGTACCTCGCTACCGTGCTAATTACTGCTCTGTTATGGCTCTCTGTCTCTCTTTTTTCCCCTTGTTTTCAAAATTTTTGAAAGTATACTCTGTATTTTGGATGTAGAATATGTAGAAACAAATAGAACAATTCATGGGACGGTGATGATAGTTTTCTTCTCCTTCCTGTGTGTAAGTCTGTGTTCCCCTTCAGCCACTGCAGTGGCTCTGAGATCTCTGTCTCTGTGCTCCTGGAGCCAACATTGTGGTTGTTCCTTTTTGCTACTTGATCTTTTTCTTCATTCAAAATGTATGTCCACAGTGTAGGAACAGTCCCTTATCTTATTGCTCTGTAATCAGAAGTCTCATGGGTTTTTGGTCTGCACTTTCTATACCCCATTTATTGCTTTGGATGGTAGCCTGTGATGCTGTTTCCTTAAAGGGACTTAATTACTCCTTCTGTTTAACCATCGCTTTTAATAAGGCTTGGAATAGTCACTAGATCCAAAGTGTTCCTAATGTTGGCCAGTAGGATCTACCACAATACCATCTGTGGCATTGAAGAATCATAAAAAAGATCCATAAATAAGGTTGTCTAAATATCATAAATATCTGTGTGGGTAGACAATGTGAGTAGAACAAATCCTGTCCTTACCCCAAGGTTTTATAAGTCCAGCATAACAGACGAGAAAGAAAGCGGTTGTAGAAGAGAATAGATGGGTACATATGTGACTGCTTAAGCTTAGGTTTACACTGAAATTAGAAAGTGCAATATATGGTGTAAAATCCATATATATTTGACAGTTATTTTAATTAGTTTTATACGCCACTAACATAATGAAATGCATTTGGATGTCTAACACCAGATAACAAGGTAAATGTAATTAGAAAAAAATTACAAATGATGTCTCTTTCTCAAATGTCCCACTTATGGAGGTGGATTGCTCCTTCCATGGAGATGTCTTTAGTGTCTGCATAGGAGAAAACAAACGAAGGTAGACACAAACTGAATTTTGTGATGCTGGTTTTGCAAATGGCTGGGAGGGAGAAGCTCCTCTGGGTCCCACCTGGGAGGATGGACAGGCATGGAAGAACCCAAAATAAAGTACTGAGAGACCCCCCCCCCGGCACAGGCACTTCACTGATGGGATGTGGGCCAACTTTTACCTTGAGATGATGTCTGGATTTGATCAGAGTTTGGCCTGAGTGTATGTGAAAATCCGAGTCATTCAGAGCCACGGGCCTTGTTCAGGCCTTGTTCACAGAACAGGGATGAGGCATCACACCGATTGCCACCACCTAGAAAGAAGTGCTAGGGCACGACCTGTGTCCTGAAGTGCCGTGCCACACACCCCTCTGGGGAGCTTGCACTGCTGAAGATTTCGGAGGCTGAGTTTCTTGGTGCTTTTCTGCCTTTACTCAGTGCAGCGGGGCCCGTGCCCACGAGAGGGTGCAGTTGGATTACTTTACACCATCAAGGAGAAACACTGCACACGTGAAGGCAAAATTCTGCTGTCTTCAGTCCAGCTAAAAACACTGACAACATTTTGGATGAGAGCAACAACAAGAATTTTAATGCTGTAGGAAGGCTCCACAGTGCATTATGCTGAGTTTCAGCTTGAATCTGGTCTTACATAATCAGTGCACGGGTCCAAAGCTGTGCGAATTGTTTCTAAATATACAAAGTGCAAACAGAGAACTCTTATTAAAAAGAAAGAAAGAAAAGAAAATGCAGACCTTGAAGTGGATGGAATTGCCACATCCATCATCCCTCACCTCCAAGGCACGCCTGACTGATTGGCACGGGAACAAATGTGTCAGAGCCACCTTCTGTTGGCAGACAGCCCTGCTGCTGCTGCTGTCCCAGAATTTTTTCTTCAGCATTCAGCTGGTCTGGTCATGCAGCAGAAGGAGGTCACTACGCTGCTGGGTCCTGCTTTGCCAGGACCTTTTTTTTTTCAAGGGCCGGAGAAAGCACACGCTGTGAGGCCCGAGCACACGCTGTGGCCGCAGTAGGCCCCTAGGCCCAAGCATGGCGGCGGTGGCTCCCTTCCCCAGCACAGGGCTTCTGCTTGGCCCCCTGGGCACAAAACAGGAGCACTGTGGGCAGCAGAGCTCCTACAACGTTGTTGCTCGTTTTTCAAATGTGTCAATGGTCAGGGCCTTTTAGGACAGCAGGGCTTGAGGCACACGTGCTGGGGGAAGCGGGCCGGCTCTAAGAAATGTACTTCTGCAGAAAGAGGGTGTTGGACGGGGGAGCAGAGTGATCAGACCGTGCAGTCTCTGAGCACCAGGCCTTTATTTTGTCTTCCTACCTTTCCTCACTCCTCGAGTGCCAGCTTGGCTGCCATTATTTAAGATACAGTGGAAGAGAGTGGGAGGAAGAATATTGCATTCTCTTGCTCTGATCTCTTGTTGTTCTTGGACGGGCCTTGTAAGCTTGCCAGTAGAGTACAGAAAGAGGTTTGTTCCCTCACATAAGTAGCTGAAACTTTTCAAATACAATAATATTCTGAAAAAGAATGGAATACAGTGTTCATGATGGTTTTCACTTTCTTTTTTTTTTTTTTTTTTTTTTTTTTCTCTCTTTACCTAGTCATTTCACAGATCTGGGAGATTACTTTTTAAAAAATGGAGAGGACAGGCATAAGAAGATACTATCAAAATATTATCTACATATTATTATCTACATATTTTTTGGTTGGTTGGTTGTTTTTTTTTGGCGGGGGGAGGGAGGAGATGGGGAGGTTGTGTCTGTTTTTGATAGAGTTGGGACAGTCTTTCAGTACTTTGAAAAATAGCCTTAGCTCAACAGAGAAATAAATGTGTGGAGAAAGACACTGCAGCTGAGGCAGCACATGAGTGTCGCTGTTCCCTGGAAGGTGACTTACACTCCATAACCCCTGGAAGCTGGTGAGGAGTTCAAAACAGACTACATCAGTAGGAGGACAAGAAGACAGGCAGATCTAGCCCATTGTACATCCTGTATTGTAAGTGAAAGGAAGTAGGTTCTCAGCATGCTAAAAGCAGAAGTGGATCAGAACCTCCTACTGTGGGCACACAATGCTTTTATCAAGAAAAAAGAAAGTCAGGAGCTGAGGTGGAAGGAGGCAGTGAAGGGCAGGGCGCGCTGCTCCTGGTGCTGCCTGTCGTGACTGACAGGGCAGCAACTTGGGCTTCCTCTTGCACCTTCTCTTCGTAGGACTTTTGTATGGCTGCCTGCCTCCAGTACCCCACAAAGAGAGCTCAGACACAGGCACAGCAGCCAAAGCACAGTCTTTCCATCCAGGCTTTTTATTATTATTATTATTATTATTTTGAGAGAGTTCTGCATGGGGTGTAGAATTTAATGTGATGTATTCAGAAACAGAAACAAGAGCTAATATTCCCAATAAAAGACTTAGGCAGGTCCATGAGACACATGGGGAGATGTATGCCTTGAAAGTCTTACTGTTTAATTGGAAAAATGTTACTAAGCAATACCTCTTGCAGCTTATGAAACACTGAATTAGTGAGATCACTGTCCTACCCTGTCTACAACAAGAAACTAAAAATTAATTGGAAGTTCTTCATCTCATTTTTAACAGCTCTTACAGCATTGTTTGTGATTCTGCTACAAATAAGTAACAGTTTACAGTAGTAATAAATATATAATGTAATTATGTGAAATAATTTCAGCCTAAGCATCCATAAGTTGTCTATAAAGGATTTCATTTGGTAGCATTCCTTCCTCTTTACGGAATCTCTCTTTAAGGCATTTCTCATAAATTTGCTTATTCTCTTCTAAAACTTGTAAATTCACTTCAAAACTTGTTCTGAGACTTTTATGTGCAAACAATTAGCTTAGTCACATTAAGAAGGATGCAGTACCAGAACAATAACAATTGAAAAGTTTATTTCAAATGGTGTTGCAACCACTATTGAAGACATTGTGCCTTGGTTTAAAAAAAAAAGAAAAAAGAAAAAAAGAATAAAAAAAACAAAACAAAACAGAAGCATGCAATTTCCTTTTTCTCCCTTTTCTGTGTGTATTTATGTTTAACTCAGGGCAAGAATTTTATAATATTCTTAAAGGAAAAAAAGAAGTAGAAATAAAAATGGCATGAATTCATGAAAGCATGGGTTTATATATAGGCATTTTCTGTAAATGAACCAAATGTTCTGTATTCTAGGTAGAAAAAAAAATATCTGTCTGCTCATACCCATTTATTTCTATTACCTCCATGCACTCCCACTTGTCTTACCTTTTCCGTGTATGACCCGAATGTATTGTACCATGTTTTCTGTTCGAACTGTGTGTGCCTGATGCATAAAACACGACACAGAACAGCGAGGTTTCCACCGTCTGCGTTGTCACGAACCATCCAAGCTTTGTTCTCATGGCTGTTGTCATCTCACCAGAATCTTTCGATGTTTGTATAGCCTTATACAGTATATTGCACTTACTGTACCTGTATAGTATCTTGTCTGTATACTGTATGCACATAGATATGTATATTCACTCATGTATGTATGTATAGTATGTTTATATATCTATGTATATGTATGTGTGTTTGTTCATAGTCTCTCACTAGCAATGTGTGGCTATTCACATACATTCTGTATGCCAATTACGAAGAGGTATGAATGCCGGCGCCCACTTTTGATAACCTACTTTTATCCTCATTTTGCCTTGTTAAACAATGAAAATAAAAATGTCATGTATTTTAAATGAGAACTTTAAAAGATTATTATTTTTTACTGATTTAAGGTTTCCAGTTCTTCAGGCAAAAAAGAAAAAAAAATGCAAAGATACTCGTATTTCTTATGACAGCTTTCTGTAGTTGAAAAATATTTGATAGCAGTCCACACTCTGTAGCTTTGGCTCGCTGTATCTTGTGCTGCTCAAGGGTTCCTAGGTTTGGAGATGCCCTTTCCCGGCTGGACTCTCGTGCAGAAAATCCCAACTCCATTCACTGGGGCACTTGCAATAAATCCAGGGGACAACCTATGCCTGTAACGTCTCGCACACACCAATACTGGACAGAGAAGGGCCTTACTCAGCCTGGAAATAAAAGTTTCTCCAGTGCAGGTACACAGTAGGAGCAGGTGCCTGTACCATCCCCTGTGAGTCAGTTGAACAGGAACATTGCAGACACTGGTTGTCAGCTTTGATTTCAAACTGCCTTTTAGTTTGCAGTCCACAATAACACATAACTGCCGATTGATTAAGCAGTTATTGAAACAGCTATCAGTCATCTATTAGCCCTTTGTGAAGTTATTCTTAATCACCACGCAACTGCGCAGCTAACTGGCCTTGAGCCAGCGAGGCACTGGTTATCTTAAACAGCAGAACGTCCCTGTAAATCAAGGGGACAATTACGTGTTTTCCAGTTGAGTGTGTATTTGTTCTTCATTGAATAGGAGCTACAGTGATAATCATGTGTTTCTGTCTGAGGCCTATGAGTGATAAATTTACTTCCTTTGAAGTTAATCTTATCGTCGTGTTATCTTGTCAGCCAGGCCAGTCTCAGTGCATAGTTAAGTTACTGCAGCACAGTGGCAGTAGCTACTCAGGAAAAAAAATATCTTAGAAGATAGATCCTTATACAGGAAATACAGAAGAATTTTTAGCATGATACAGCCACTGTTACAAAGAGCCTTCACCCCAGCTAAAAGTGCATGATAAAAAATCCTTTTCATTTTTTTCCGTAAAGATGCAAGGTTAAATTCTGACCTCACTCGCGTCAATAGCAAATGCCCATTTAACTCATAAGCTACAACTGGAATGTCCAAGGAATGCTTTTTCTCAACAGAAAATAGGATGGGGAAAGGACACATTCCTTTAATCGAGCTGTGTGTGCATGGGCCAGCAGCCTGATCTTAAAAGTCAGAGCGGTAATTAGAGGACTCTTGGGTCGCCAGCCTTTTTTTCTTGCCTGTATTTCAACTCTTCTATGTGTCAGTGAATCATGTCTATATCAGATTTGGGTACTGTATTATTTAGCAATTCTTGATATGAGATTACACGATGTTGTTCTGAGGCTAGAGTAAAGGCCTGTCTCATAGTAAGGATATCTCTCACATTCAAATTCTTTAGAAATTTTCAGTACAGTTTATAAGTCTAGTATATGTTCATTAACTACATTTCAAACTGGGGCTGGTGGTGAATCATAAATGGTTATCCCTGTCTATTAATCTCATTTTATGTGTCTTTAAAAAGGAAGATGTGACCACATAAAAGAACAAGATCATCTGTGTACATTGTGTTGTTTTCAGTCATACTTTCCTAAAAAGTTTTTCTCCCATACAATCAATACAATACTTGAAAAATGACATGTCATGTAAGAAAATGGTCATTGACTCAATTTCACCATTAGAAAAGGAGAAACGTAAGAGCACGTATTGAAATTTCTCATCTGTAAAGCAACTTCATTGTTTTTAATTGAGGTATTAGTGTGTTTAGATTGCTAAATAATAAATGAGGATTTGAAGGTACCAACCAGCCCTTTCAGAGCTGAAGCATTCTCCCTTCCTATATTACTTTGATCTTTTTTTTTAATTATTACTATTTCTAAAATATTCTTGTGACCATTTTCTTGAAAATGCTAGATAAATGCACAGCTTCAGTGGCTTTGCTGAGAAACTGGTGTGCTCAGGTTCTTCAGCTGCCACAGCAATGAAGGTTAGTTAAATCTTCAGTTCTAATACTAGCATCAGTAGGAAGAGTGCTGAAGCTCATGTATGTGTTTCTGGCTTGGGTAAAATGAGGTCCAATTTAGGTTCCCCAAAGTGGAGAAACTCCTTGGTTTTGTGGTTTCTCCACGTCACTTTTTATTAAAAAAACAAACAAACAAACAAACAAAAACTTTAGACTTGGCCTCACTGTTGACTTTCTCTTAGTTCTTCCAAAGTCTTGGTCTTGTTTGCGCTCATTCTTTCTTGGCTTCTGCTGAATGAGCAGAAAAAAGCACCGAGCGTGTGCTCTCCGCTACCCTTCTACGTGAGAGCTTTTGCAGCCGGCAAGGGTTGGGTCTTGCCGAGATAAGGACCTTGCCCAGCAGCAGCTCTCACTGCTCCATGCCGCATCTGAGCGTAAAGGAGGACAGACTCTTCCTTTCAGTATAAGATTTAGAATCTGGCAGTTTTTCAAAACTACCACACTTTAGTTAGAAACACTAATTACAGGTGCTTTGTGGTGTGGACATGGTTACTCGATCATAGTCAGGGACAGCTGTAGTGGTCATTGAGGTCGCTGCCTCAAACCATCCTGCTGGTTAAGACTGGTTAAAGAACAGTTAAGGCACACGTGATGAAGCAGCAACCTCCAGCACAAGGAAAAGGTGAGGAGAGTTAGTAACATCTTAACATCTGGGATGTTAAAGTGTTCCCCTGCAGGTGCTGTACCGCAAAATGCGGGTAGCATGAGGTCTCTGTATCACCGAACTCTGCCACAGTCTGGATGTCCTGTCCTTTGTTCCTCCTGTGACTCACCTAATACAACATTGAATTTTCCTTTCTATCTTACAGTGAGCGAAAGGATGTATCGTGGTGGGTTGCCTGAGTTCTCCATTTCCTGCTTAGCAAAGGCATAGATTAAGCTTTGATTTTTCATAAGTAATCTCAATAGGAATGCACTTTGTGATGATCCACTGCACAAATGAGATGCATGAGACAACTTTACACAATATGCCTAGTATATGTTGCTCCACAGGCTTTTACTTTAAACATAATAGCATTTACAGGATGCGTTAACTAATAGCAGATCAAGCAGTACATTTCAGACAGTTGTTTGGCTTAAAAAAAAATAGCTTAGACGAGACAGATACATGTTTACAAATATGTTAATAATGCAAGGTCAGGAAGATCTATAGCCAGACTGTCAGAGTGAAAATGAAATGCGGGATGGTGCATTTATCATTTAGAGTTTGCGTTATTGATAGCCTCAGCAATAAACTGAGGGCAGCTGGAAAACTCGAGACATAGGAGTGTGTGTAGTGCTGATTCTGTATAAAGTAGCTGTGACATTTAGTTATTGAAAGCAATGAATCATGAAACTGGAGGTCTGGAGTCAGAGGTGCTGATGGCTTACTAACCATTTGCTAATTTAATTTTAGGATAAGTATTAATTGTTCATAATCTCGAATCTTTGAGAATTCTTGGAGCTCCAAAGATTCTTTTAGACTGATTTTAAGTAGTGGATCAGTTGGGCCGTAGAGAACAGATGATGTAGTAAGTCTTTAAGTGAGTCCCATATTTAAAAAACATCTCTTACAATGCTGCATTGTATAATTACAGGATCTTCATTAAGTGGTAGAACAATTTTTACATGGACTCTATTTTTTTTTTCCTGTTGTGGTATCATTTGGAAGAAAACATATTCCCAGAAGTTTAGAAATTCAGAGTAATGGAAATCAAAACACTAAAGACAGCAATTCCTGTGTTACAATATTATAATGGCCCTAAAATGTGATGCACGTGCAGTTTTATAAGTTGAAATAGCAGGTGTCAGTGAATTCCTTTAATGTTAAATGTACGGTGTTAGATTACAAGGTGTTCCTTCCTGCACAAATATTTTGTTAAGACCAAAACTGGTGTGCTAGGAGAATCCTTTCCCAGTGCTTAGATGTATTATTACCTGGATTCTAGTACCAAGACTCTGTGTTCCTAACACCTACATTATTTCTGCCACAGCAGACATAACAGGCTAACTGGCAAACATGGATTTCCAGATCTGTGCCAGTAATGTTAAAGATGTTGCTATAAAAACAAAAATAGAAAACTGGCTTTCAGAGGCTTGTATTGCATTAGAAATGCAGAGGGAAAAAATCTTGAGCAAGCAGAGCACACGTGTGTTTACTCCCACTCCAGGGTATTCTGTGTGTCAATCAGAAACGTACGGCTATCAGTGTGTATGGAAACATATGCGTAGTGCAGGCCATTGATACAGTTTTTTACGCCTTTTTCAGTCAATATCCCTCCCTGTTCAAGGGAGAACGGAGAGTTTACTTGTGTCTCTTAAGAAGAATTGGTGAAAGAACCGAGCGGGCAGTTTGTGCGGCGCTTAGCGCACCGTGTGTGCCTGTGCTTGCGATGCGAGTATGCGAGTGCACAGGGGTCATTGTCATGCGGTTGCTGGTGTGGGAGGACACCTGCTGGAAAACACCTCAGGCACTTCCAGAGAATTGGCAGTCGCGTTATCAAGTGTCCCTGGTAGCGTTACCATGCACTGCTGGCTGCGTGGAGAGTGCCTGCTTCCACAGCTCATGGTGCACGTGCTGCGTGTTCCTGAACATGCGACTGCTTTTAATCACCTCTGTGTTAATAACCAATTGTTGTTCTGAATTTAGCAGTAATGGAAGAACTGAGTAGCAGTACAGAGCTATATAACTGGCTAACTGTTCTGGGCCAAATTACTCGGTCTTTTGTGTCAGTATTGTTCCAGAGTGCCTCTGTCACAGAGAGATATGGCTGCAAATGTAGCCTGTAGCTTTACCCTCACTTACCAGCTTTAATAGCCCCTGGAATTAGCAACGTTTAAGTGCAGTGCGATGTTTATAGCTCGCAGTTAGCAACATAAACCATGTCCAGAATCGTTTTCCAACCCCTTTTCAAAAGGCATTTGGGTGTTTTTTACTATTTGTATGAACAAACTGTAGTTGAATTCTTGGACCCATGAAGTCAGCGGACACATTCCGGTTGGCTTCTAGCAAGGTCCTCAGTGCTCAGAGCTTTTGAAACCTGATTCATGCTGAACTCCTGCACTGGACAACTCCCCTTTTGCACATGTGTGCTAAGAGGATCTCCACGTCAAGCTAAGACTATCAGATAACACACCGTGAACTCTTGCTACTGCTCACCGTGGCCCTCCGCCACTTGCACCCGTGGCACACGGCTGCCTCCTGGGAGTCACCCTCCTGCGTGGAAGTACCTTGCCTGGCCGGGCGGCTGGGACCCGTCTGCATCAGAGCGAGTGCCATCGAGAGTTTCAGTGGGAAAGAGTTTGGAAACTCCCATATGAGAAAAGGCAAGAGGAAGGGAGTACCTCTTCCTCCCAGAGGATGGTAAGTGGCTTTCAGAAAGCCTTTCTTCTTCGCTTGTTGTAGCCTGCCAAGGCAAACCAGCATGCTTGGCTCTGCTGAGTGATGTGTAGCACTGCTCACAGATTGCACTGCTCATAGCTCACTTTGTGTACTGATACTGGAGACATTTCTAATAATCTCCTCCAAATGTCGATGATGTTTTTATTTCAGTATAATTTGCATTTGTTTAAGATCACTTTATTACAGCCTCATGTCAGCTCTTTGGCTTTCATTTTATCTATGGTATGCAGTTGTCATGAAGAGAAGAGTATTTGTACGGCATCCACAATCACACGTGTGACGTGGTTTTTCCCACTGTTCCTGCAAGTGAAGTCAAACTGTCCTGTAGGAGAGGGAGGGCGCTCACAAGGACCAGGAGAAAGCAGTATCTTCTTGAGCCCCATAATCCGTACAATTTCAGCAATGTAATTGGGAACCTACGGTACTAGGAACAAATTACAGAAGGACCACTGTGTCCTGGCACTCATTTATTGCTTCTGATTTACCTTCCAAAAAACCAGCAGCATTAAAGATAGGCAAACCAGGAACTTGTCAGCCAAGATGTCACAAGGAAAAGCATTAGAATAGGATTTTGTATAGTCTAAGCCCTCATATAATGAAAAATACTTCTTTTAGGTCATTAAAGGTTCGTACACCACAGAAGAAAACACTCATGTAAGCGTTCAGAACATGAAATATTGAGTGGTCAATTCAAATATTAGAAAAGTTTGCTCAAAAATTAATGAAAATGGGCAACATCTTTGAATTTTGTGTCTGGTAATAGTCTTCTCCCCCACGGAATTTATAGCAGCACGTATTTTCATGAGCACTCCTGTGAAACTGTATTGAACCTTTCAATGAAACATTTCCTGAAATGCATGGCTGGGAAGTAGCATGACTTTATACAGCCCGTGCTTCACCCGCTTGGCCTGGCTCCAGAGAAGTCCCCAAGTCGGGAGCAGAGGCCCCTGCGCTGCCGCTGACCCCGCAGCGAGGACGAGCAGAGCCGCACCCCGCACTTGTTCCTCTTGTCCCGGTGCAGCAGGAGCGCAGGGCACCTGCCTGCCCCAAGCGCGGGGCTCACAATTTATCTTTCATGGGGCTCGGTTCGAGACAAGAGGGTAGGAGTGGGAGTTAGGCTGCACATAAGCCTTTTTGCCAAGAGAGTCTTTTCTGCGTGTTTATGAATCTATTTATCGGTCACTCACAAGCAAGTAAAATTTAATCACACTTAAGAAACAGAGTTCCAGGGCTGGTGCTGAGGATATTTCACTCTATATTTTCAGCCTGGCTTCCACGTTTTTCTTTTCACAGTCCTTGTATTTTTCACGTGGAAAGGCTGTGCTATATGGGATCATTTGGTTTGTACAAAGCTCAGAGGTGTCGTTGCATCTTTCTTCAGTAGCGTGCATGTGTTTGGCAACTCACAAAGAACTGCTTGTGCACTGCGTTCGTGCACTTCGTGTGGCACGGTGTGTCCTCTGGGTGAAAGTCCAGTTCCTGAAGGGCCAGAAAGTCCTGTCCCATGTTCTCAGTTGTCACCAACAAAGAGATGCAAGATGTTGGCTGTACTCTCTAACTCCAGCCAGCAGGCGTGGAAAATCACATCCATCAGTAGCTGCTTAATCATGTTACTAGGGAGTATTTCCTCCCACCTGTTTTCCGTCCATAGCTGTTACTCTCTTTGCTGAACAAAACTATTGTGCTTAGTTAAGGAAAGGGGAAGAACTGTGTTAGTTTTCATTTAAGTGTCTTGCTTAGACATCCACAGTTGAGCGCTTTGTGAACCCGGTGCCTGCCTGTTGGGCAGAGCAATGCAGGTGCAGGCTTCTGGGGCCGGCATCGCCCTGCTGGAGCCGCCGGGTGCCCAGGGCCAGGGCCAAGCCCATGCGGGGGCAGGAGAAAACAGAAATAGTCTGCTGGGACACGAGGCACGGCCCGGCAGCGTGAGTCACTGCCTGTTCCCCAAAGCCTCTTCGGGGTTTTCTCCAGGATTATGAGTTTTCCTCAATAAATTCTGATTTGGCGGAGAGCTATGGAGCGTACTGCCGTAAGGACAGTTCCTCTCCTCTGAGAGCCGTTGGGCCGTACATGTTCTGCCCATCCAACCACCGCCCCAAGACAGTTCTGTGATCTTGGGCAGGGCAATCTAATTTAACTACAAATTTGTAAACCCTCGGGACTGTTCCTTGTATTTCTAGAGTGATGCAAAATATCAGTCCAGTGAGGTAAGAAGAAACAAAGAAAGGCCCACAGCTACTGGGAGCACCTCCACACACAAAGACACGCCCGTCACGCTTCCTGTGATGAGGGGTAGAGTTTGTCTCTCAGATCTTCATAAAGCATTGAAACGCTCAGCAGGAGTGATCTTTTGGACTCTATCTTTTACTCAGAAAGATTTTCTTAGATGAAATATTTTGCATTATGTTTTGAGGATGTGTACAGTTGGTGGAGTTACCGCTTTTTCTTAATTGAAGGATGGTTTATAATGTTATTTCTTGTTCTGTGGCACTGCCAACGTAAAATCTGAGTGTTTAACAGATCATAAAGGTTACTTCTAATGTTTTGGGAATCAAAATATCAGAGGAATAAGGGCAGATACTAAAAGTAAGGTGACAACACACTGGTATCTCCTAAGGCCTTACAGAAACTTGGTGTCTAAAACTGTGTGGAAGAATTCACTTTTGCGTAGTGGAAGAGGTTTCTTGCTGTCTGTTGTTGTTGTTGATATTCAAGTTTGGAACAAACATTTGCTTTAAATCAGATTTTTGAGGAAAATTCTCGCTCTCTCTGATTTTGAAGATAAATTGTGTCTTAGGCCCCAGATAATTTAACAAGAAGAAGAATCAGCAAATTTCAGTTCATAAGTGATTGTGTGGCCGCCTGATCCACCTGACATGGAGTGGTCAGGAGAGCCCTCCTGTTCGTATAGGCCTCATATCAGATGCTGCCTCTTTCTCCCCTTTTCAGTAAGAACAGGCTTTGGGCCAAGACTCTTCAGTCAAAATCACCTTTGCTTCTCCTGTGCAGTGTCTCGTTGGCTGCTAGCACCAGTGTGATGGGTTTTGCACCTGTCTGCCTACATCCACATCAGCAGCCAAGCTGTGGATGTGTGCAGGTCCCGTGTGCTCTGGGGTCCTCCAGGAGCAGGAGAGTCATAGAGCTGTACATAGTATGAATGCTCTACTTTTTTCTATAAATTAACTTGTAACATCATCATTTTTTTTGTGTCTCTCACATTAGATACATCCTTTGTTATGATAGAGCAGTGATATTAACAACCTGGTGCATGACCAGAGGAGCCAGCTGAAGCCAGAAAGGAAGGAGGATATGAAAAGAATTAGTACTGGAGCGAAGCGTGAGCCCCGTCGGTTCAGCAGTCACAGAAAGGATTAGGCCTAAGTCCACAGTGCTAAACACTCGAGCTTTAAACACCTCCGTAGTAGCCCTACTGAAGTCATCAAGGGTTATTGCTGTGATTTCACAGCTGTGCTGAGTGCTGTGCTGGCTTGGGAGCCTTGGTGCCCATGCTTTGTCCAACGGACACTGAAAATTTAGATAACATTCTTTGGGATTTCGTATTAGCAATATGGGCCCCTCACTACAAGAAGGACATCGAGGCCCTGGAGTGTGTCCAGAGAAGGGCAACAAACTGGTGAGGGGTCTGGAGCACAAGTCTTATGAGGAGCGGCTGAGGGAGATGGGGTTGTTTGGTCTGGAGAAGAGAAGGCCGAGGGGAGACCACATAAATTTTCAGTGTCTCTACAGCTTCCTGAAGGGAGGTTGTGATGAGGAGGGGGTTGGCCTCTTCTCCCAGATAACTAAAGATAGGACTTGAGGAAATGGCCACAAGTTCTGCCTGGGGAGATGTAGATTAGATATCAGGAAACACGTTTTCTCTCAAAGAGCGGTCAGGTGCTGGAACGGCCTGCCCAGGGAGGTGGTGCAGTCACTGTTCCTTGTGGTGTTCAAGAAACACCTGGACAATGTGCTGGAAGATATGTTTTAGTAGCTTAGTGGGTAGTACTGGTGATAGGAGTACGGTTGGACTAGATGATCTTGTAGGTCCTTTCCAACCTCGTGTTTGTATGATTCTGTGCTTATTGTCATACCTGCGCGTGGTGTGGAAGGCTTAGCCCTCAAGCAAAAATAACATTAAAAAAACCACTGGTCTTAAAAACCTCTGTCCTGGAATGCGGAAATACTCAAATTCATCATAGTAAGTGATTCTCTAACTGCTACACAATATGGTGGCCAGCATAAAAAAGGATTCGGGAGCTGTCTACACTTAGGTTTATTTTAGGGGCTGTTGTTTAAGGGGGTGGCAGAGTGTCGGTGTAACTGATACATTCTGCAACACCATTTCTATCTTTGGGAGGCTGCAACTGGTATTTTAGAGCTTAGCATGTCAAAATCCCGCGTCAGAGCCCTTGCATCCCATGAAGGGGGCTGGCTACCAGACGACGCTGTGCCGGCAGCCCCACGCGTAGCGCGACGGCAGGAGCGTGGGTGGCATGGAGGGAGCACCTCGCGCTGCCGGACGTGCCGGGGCCGTGCTCGCGACGCAGGGGGACTGAAGCGAGCAGCAGGCAGCAGGGGGCTGGCGTTAGCGTGCTGTTTGCTGGCCGGATGGTTGTGGAGGAGAAGGTGCTCCCGATGTCTGCAAGGGGCAGTCGGCACCCAAGCGCTGCTGTCTTCAGGTTTGGCCCAGAAGGCGGCGTGCCACCGTGTGTTGTCCGTGTTGTGTTTAACAAATTGTGTGCAGGCTTGTGTTGTCCCTGTCCTGCCCCACGTAGGAGGACCCAGCCAAAGCGAAGACACTGCTGCGTAAGTAGTAACACGTCACCGATGAGTAGCGTGGCAGGAAACCTGCCCCACACTGGGCCTCGTCCAAAGGTGCGTGGAGTCGCCCGGGGGGCGGGGAGGAGCAAGTATCTCCGTTTCGGTGAGTTTGGGACCAGGCCTGGGCACCCAAAGAGAGAAAGTCTGAAGGTCGTGGCAGATGGCATGCCTCACACCTGCACCGCGTTAGGTCACCGCTGAGGTGAAACCCAAGGATGGGATTAGAAAGAGCAGGCGTGGTGGGCTTCCAGAAGGCTTTTGTTCATCCGTGATACCGGAGGATATCCCCACAGATACTTTGTCCCTGTAACTCTAAAGTCTTAAGAACATTTGAGAGCAAAGTTCCTATTGTGGTCTACCTGAAATACTATGTAATGTATAAGGCAAGGTACCCAAAATACTATTTAATGTATAAGGAAAGGTAAACTTGTTTTTGTTTCAGTATAAAGAGAGGTAATTTTATCTGAAATTCTTTTATTCTGTGTCAGCCATTAAAAACATTCTTTTACATTTTTTTTTTTTTAAAAAAAACAACCTACATTTCTGTATTCTCTTTATTTTTCTGTTTGGCTGCATTGTTTGTTTTTACTATTTCTTGTTCACGTTTATTCCTTTTGCTTTATTTCTTGCTATAATCTGAACATTATCTATATATCCATAAAAGCTAAATGCATTTCAAGCTGACCACAAAAGTCGATGACAGTTTCTTTGTTGGCTTCTAAGAAGACCAATCCCCAGTGCTAGTAACTTGGTGCTTGCCCACACTTAGCATTTTCAGATTTGTAATCGAAATGTATATGCATTGTTGAATATACTCACATACTCCTAATAACAAACACACGTTTCCTTCATGAATCATAAAATGCTGCCAAAGTATTACTGTACATGTGCCTTTGCATGACAAGATCAGAGATGTACTTGGACAGCCCCTGCAAATGTATGGCATGCATTTACTTACAAATCCTTAATTTATGACTAATGTGGAAAGTAGATTTTTCGGGGGAAACTTAAGAAATCACTTCAGATTTGCAAGTAGGTGCTCAGAGGAAGTTCTCTGTTCCGCAGGTATACAGTGTGTGATCCAGATACGGTAAGCCCTTTCAAGATAGTGTTCGGCACTTCAGGTCCAGTCTAAGGCATTTGAAGGCACACACATTTTCAATCATGTGAGCACCCCGCTGAACTCTAATGAAGCCGCTTTCTCTGGCTTTGGCGGGGCTGTGACATGTACTTACAACTAAACATATGCTAACCTCTTTTTCTGGATCAGGATCATGTTTTGAAATATTCTACATGTGTGAAGACATGGAGTTTCTAAACAGTTGATGCTTTCCAGTTAATGAAATATCACCATAGAGGAGGATAGGTTAATCCATATAATTCGCATGGAGTTCATTAAATCATTTTAAAAAAATTAAACACAGAGTTATATTTAGCTTGATACTCACAAGTGTTAACGCCATGCTTTTAATGTGACAGATTGGATTTGGAAAGCAATATAAAACATGGTTTTGAGTGTATAGAATTTTTTATTTCCACAATTTAAGGACATTGTTAAGATCCATGTGCCTTTTAAAGATCTATTCCATCATTTAACATCCAAGTAGTGCTAGTTTGCTGAAAACATTTATCTTTATTAGCTTTCAGTGCTCTGGAGAAGTTAGAAAGGGGACCTTTTATTACCGTTTTTTTTTCCCGTAGTGTAGTAGTTAGAAGTGAAGACTGACTTTGTTTCTGTTGTTAGCATGGAGATTTTTTGTTCATGAGACAAATGAGAGTATTTCAAGAGTAACGCTAACTTGGAAAGAAACGATCTCGGCAATTCATGGCCAAATAGTTATTTGTATGCTTTTCTTCTTCTTTTTCCTTTCTTTCTATCCTTTTTTCCCCCTAACAGGTGACGTGTATGCAGTGGTTGCAAGGGGACCATACAATGCTGGATATGATTGAGAAAAAACGTTGCCTCTGCAAAGAAATAAAAGCTCGACAGAAATCAGAAAAAGGACTCTGCAAACAGGACAGCATGCCTATTTTGCCGAGTTGGAAAAAGAACACCGGGACCAAGAAATACAGCCCTCCTCCTTACTCCAAACAACAGACTGTTTTCTGGGACACTGCAATTTGACAGGCGTGTGGAGGATGCCCTCCCACCATGTTGCACCGTGCACAGGTAGCCAGCTTTCTTAATAAGGCAAAGGCTCTAACATAAGACTTACCTGCAGGTGGTGAACTTCCTAGGAAAAAACACACCCATACAGTGCTCACCGGTCAATCAAGAGAGAGATTTAAAGTTTCTGACTGGATTAAGGCATACATATTTATCCAGGATTTTTTTGGATCCAGAAGATATCAGAATGTAAATATTTTGCCGATATATTGAAAACACCCAAACTAATGACACTGCTTAAATATATATATATATATCTATAAATTCAAAAAAGTTTATGAAGAATTTTACTATATAGCGTTACTGTTATACTGTTTTATTAACTATTTTCTATGTGGTATTCTAACGCTCCCCCCGACCCCTTTTCCCCCACCATTTTATTTCTCTTACCTGCCTAGATTTGGACTCTGTACAAAAGCATGTGGTTGTACCTTTTGTTTAACATGACAATGTACAAATCAACTTGGTGCTAGGGCTGTAGAAGTTACCTAGAGTTGTGCTCATTAGACATCCTTAGCTGTTTTGGGGGAGGGCTGGACCAGGGAGAGAGTTCTGGTGGGAAACAACAAAACTGCAAGCAATGCAAATACAAGTGCTCGATGTGGATGCCCAAGTTGCATTTACAACACAAATTGTTCTGCATCAGTTTTCTTGTAATCACATACATTGCCCTTGGTTTTATCCTCATCAGTTATTAAAATCTCCAGCTATAATTATTTGGCCAAGAAGGGAAACTAAATTTTCTGCAGAAAAGCCTGCGACAGAAACTCCTCCTTCGTGACCTTCAGCTGGCTAGCGGAGACCATGGTTCACTGTGACTGAGCATTGTACAGCCCGTGGCGAGGAGCCCCAGTCGTTAGCAGGTCAAGGCCGTGGCCCTGCAGCCACAGCTCCTGTCCTCATTTGTCTTTGGTCCAGAAAATAAAGGTGACAAAACCTGTTTACATGTGTATTAGTTTTAAATCCAGCAACACGTCCTGTGTCAGATTACCTTGTGTTAGCTGTGAAGGCTGGCATTCAGACCCCCAGAAGCCGGTAGGGAGATCTCCCTCAGTTTCATGTGGCTTTGGAGCAGAGGCCATAAAGCCATCCTCCCAGGTACGCCACGTCGTCTCCCTGGCTGCCTCTGCGATTGGCTTACAGTCCTGCATTATATCACACCCACTTTAACAGAATATTATGTCATGACCAAAGAATTAATGACCTCCTGGTTTTAATGGGAGAAAAAGACGGCTTATGTTGATTATGAGGGTGAAATCTATGAGGTGAAAAATCTTCCAAAAGAAGCTGTTGAGAACGAGGGAAACTTGTACTGCTGTGGAATTGTGGAATGGAAAAAAAAATCTATGGCATATATTTTGTATATTTAAATTTCTATGTGTCTGAAATCTGGTAGCACAAAAGTTCCTCTTTAAAACAATCATTTTAGTATTATATTCTCTGAGAAGAAAAGGTGTGTTGTTTGAAACTTCTTGTTATATTGGCTTTTCTTTGAAATTCTATTGACAGCATTGCCACAGCTGTAATTGCTGATCAAAAAAACCAAAAATATCAAATTTTAGAAGGTTTTTGTAATCTATATTGCTAAAGTTTGAGTTTGAGTAATGCTTTATGAGTAGTAGTTTCTTTTCAGCCTCTGAAATAAAGTTTTTAAATATTTTATAACTAACTAATGTATATTTTGATGTCCAAACTGAGATTTCTGTAAAAGATAAAGTGTGTGTTTATATGTGTGTATGTATATTAGCATTATTGTGTATGTATATATGCATATGTATACACACATATATATGTATATATGCATGTATCTATTTATACGCATAGATGTGTGCATTAAATATTTGTGTGCGTTATGAATATACAGTGGCTGGGATGGGTACGCAATTGAAATGCAGATTTAAAGAGCCCCTCACAGCCCAAATGACAGAAGAAATGAGAAACTCCAGAGGCTGTGAAGGAATCTTTGAATACATGTTACATCCACGACACCAACTGTACATTCTGCTTATTCTCTTTTTTTAAAGAAAGAAAATGGCAGAAGAAAAACTCAAGAGATCTCGCAAAGTTCCAGAATCTCCTGGAAAGAAGACGACTTGTTGGTCGTGAGAAATCTGTTGAGATAACAGGTTCATTGTTCAGAAAGCGTTTATGCTTTGTCTTCCTTGTTATGTGGCAAGAGAAGAACTTCTCATAACCATGTGTGAAATACTCAGCTCAACCCTTTCCCTCCGCTGCACTAAATCTCTGGCAACAAAAGCCAGGCCAGCATTCAGGCAGTGCCGGTACTTCCCGGCACTGTTCTCCTCGCGGAGCAGTCACTTCAAAGCCCTGCCGAAGCACTGGCTTTGCAGTCCAGACCCGTGGGTATGCTCGGGCGCTGCGGTGTCAAACCCTTTGGAGGATGGCAAACATTAATGTGAACAGTTACTGTGTTTAATAGTGTTTGTTCATGTTGTGTCCTCTTCATATCAATGCATAATAGGAATAATGATCAGGGAATTGAAGCGTTCTTGTCGTAAACAGACTTGCTTGTACATTCAGCCTGCCATAAAAGCCGCTCAGTGTTTTGCTTCTATTACTCAATGCTATTTATGTTGTCCTAAAATAACTGCCCATGTGCTTCCAGACCTCCATTGTATCCCATGGAAACAATGGCTTTTTGTTTTAAAGTGCGACACCACATGAAAAAGTAAAATATAACTTAGCACTTACCTTCCAAGCACTTTAGAAATGTGGACTGAACCTCACGCTTGAAAGAATCATTTTACAGAGGAGGGGAGCGAGGCTCAGCGGAGTGATTTCCAAAGGTCACAGACAGAGCCTGGGCTCCACAAGCGTTTCCTTCTGTCCGGTGATTGCTGGCTCACCCCATCGCTCGAGCAAAAGGTGCGCCGTACTGCCCAAAGCGTGCTGTCAGAATGCTGTTCACACATTTCCCACGTCACCGATTGTCTCAGCAGTTTCTGTGTCACAGGGTGAAAGACAGTGCTTAGTTACACGCACTCATTGAAGCTGTAGTCTGTATAAATATGCAATCTGTATATACATACAGATCACATATATACACACACTTATGAAGACTGTATATATGAAATTGTTTGGTATGCACTTATTTTGCTTTAAACTCCTGAAGTTAAACATTATTGTGTAGCAATTTGTGTAAAGTGCACTGTGATTTCAAGAAAGCACAGTAAAGTCACAGGTCTTGTTATTCTTGCACTAAAAATGTGTTTACGTATATTAGCCAATGTATGTCTACTTTATTGCTCCTTATGACAAATTAAAGCAAATGGTATAAAATTGTATTTCTTTTTTGTTTGTTTGTTTGGATTGTTTCTTTTTAAGTGGACAACAGCACTATGTTTTTAAATGACAGGGTTTTTAAATAAAATGAAATCATTCTGTGTTCATTCCAATGTAATACATTTACCAATATCTTAAAATTGAATGTCATGTTGCTTTTTTTCATATTTCATTAGAAATTGTCAGGTATGTGCCTGAGATTGTGTAGGAGTAAGGAGTAGCTAGAGGCTAACTGTAATCATATATTACTAGCCGTTTCTATATACACGGTATAAATACATATTAATTTTCTTTTCATTTTTGTACTTGATTTTTTTAGGTAAGATGTAATTAAATGTACTTTGATACTTCTGAAGTAATAAGATGTTGTTTGAAAATCAATTCTGCTTTCTTTAGTGCATTGACAATATTTTACAATATTTTAGTGCTTATTTATTTGTGCTCCAGTGTAATTATAATAAAAAGCAATAGTTTAAAATATTTGGCTGTTCATTTTCATTTGATGGTTTCATCTTAAAGCTGTGTAGTTCACTAGGGATTAGGCAGAGATTGCTTGGAAGGAAAGTCAAGTCATAGATGTGTATTTATAGAATTCCCTGGGCACATTCATAATTGCATCATTTGTTGAGGGAAATCAGTGAACTGCTTTAATAGGTTAGTATTTGCAAGACATGCCTGGTTGCATCTAATACCATGAGTGCCATCCTGCAGTAAATGCTCAGGATAAGACTTCTCTGAAGAGCATCCAGAAGTTCTTTCTTCAAGTACCAGTCAGAGTTCGGGACAGAAGACGGTCACATCAAAGACTTTTCTTTGGAGATCTCCCCGTTTGTAGAATATCTGCTAAGGGGAGAAGGACTCATCACACCCTCCCTGAAGCTCTAAAAAACCTATCGAAAAATGTAATTTTATGTGGGTCCAGCCAGAAACTTTACTCCTATCAGGATGTAAATCCCAGTCCTACCAGTGGACTTCCATGGGGCAGTGGGGGACAGGACAGGACCTGTGGAGGAAGGAGAGCACCTGTACAACCTTGCAAATGATACTGATCTTCTAGTGCTGTTTTTCATTACGTGGATTTTGTTGAAGTTTTGTGGACTGGATTCTGCAACTGAGAATCTCCCATCCGTAATCTTTGAGATGAGATTTTATAACATAAAGTTTCCAAGAGGAAGTAAGCAAATATTTAAAAAACAACCCAGTAAGGAGCAGTAATATTTTTTCTGTAGCACTGACACCAGTGCTACATTATTCATGTTTGTAAGTATCTGTATGCAGAACTGATCTCGTGGGACTCTTTTGGTTGTCTTCTGCAGGAGCTGATTCTGAACCAGGTTGCAGATATCCAAAAAGTGCTTTCCAAGAGCTTTTCTGCTCCCGGGCCCTCATGCTTTCCCTGAGGCACAGCCCCTCTCTCTTCAGCAGCAACCCCGCTGCTAATGCCTGTGAAACAGCTGAAGAGCTTCGCTACCTCCTTCTGCTCCTCTTCCTCTCTGCAGCCACTGCCATGGACATTCAGCGTGACAACCTCCAAAGCAAACTGCGGCCTTTTGTCCTAGGCTTGGTATTTTACAGGGAAATCTTACAGGGATGACTAGAAACGAACAGAACAAAGTTTTGCAGGGATTTCTCCAAAAACCTCCGGACCTAAAAGAGGACAAAGGATTTTTCTGTCAGTTTAAGAGCCAGATCGTGGTCTGTTCTTTTCAGCGGGACAGTTCACAAAGTCCAGCCTCTTAGCTCCTTTCTAAAGACCTTCCAGCATGCTCCCCAACATCCGTGCCCTCCCCATGCCATGCCTGACCACTGCTGGAGGCAGTGGCAACTGAACCAGAGAAGGAATGAAGGGGAAGGATTGCCAAATGCAGCAAGGACCATAAATCTGGGGCAAAATTGTTTTGTTTTTTTTCCTATTTAGAATATGTGCATTGGCTTGCTTTGCCACTGCAGAAACACTTTCTATGTGCCACTGTTTCTTAAACAGAAGAGGTTTAAATTAAAAGGAGACAAGACCATAAAAAGCAATGGTTGAGTTTTACACTTGCATTTTCTCTAAGTTTATTTGAAAGTTGAAAGGTGTCTGCAGTGCTATGTCTTGGGTCTCTGCTCCCTTTGCATTTTAAATGCCATCACAATAACACTGGCTGGAGTTACTGCTGTTTCTTCGCTGCAGTCATTCAGAGTGACCTTAGCTGGTGCCAGAGAGGCTGCGAAGCAATTAAAGCAGGCAGGGGCCTGTCTTGCTGGGGAACAAGTAACCTGCCCTGAGCAAAGCGGAGAAGTCGAGCAGCCGTTAGAGGAGCGATGGGCCAACATCCCTCAGATCTATGGCCAGAGCTGACAGAGCTGGCAAGGGAACTGCAGGAAACTAAATAAAATTTACAAAAACTAAAGACAACTGAAAAGAAACACTGCTCAAAGGCAAGATTGAACACATTTGGCATTTATTTTCTAAACCTGCCAACATCTCTTTTATGGTACAGTTTTGCCTTTAAAACAAAATTACATACCTGTCACCTCTTAATTGAGATTTTTGGCACAATGATGGGTGATTGTTTTAGTGCTCTCCCCACCTGTGGCATATTCTCATCTTTCTTTGTCCTCTCTCTTTCTGTCTCAATCATTTCTTTCATGATGTGCTTTGGGAAATATATTTGTAGGTACCAGTGAGAGTTCCCCTCTCCTCTTTTGTTCCTTTTAATGTTGTACTCTGTTCTCAGCTGGCTTCATGCTCCCTAGCCCTTCATGAAAATGTACAAAGAAAGCAGGAGCAGGAAGCATCATCAATTTCATTTGAAATAATAGCATTTATGGCTGCTGTTCTGAGTGTATATACAGCAAGTTTTATGAAGGGATTCAGACATGCCTAAAAAGAGTGGATAAAGGGGTACTGAGAAGCTACATACTGGGCCATGACTACTGGCATACTACCCAGTCAGCAGCGAAGCTAATGGCTAGGCTGGAGGTCACATTTCTCCTGGGCTCTAACACCCTCAACCCAATAGCAACTTTGGGTGGAAGAATAGAAAGAGTAGGCATTAGGGGAGAGGTTCTCTGTCTGCAGCTGCCAGGACACCAACGCAGGCCAGGAGGAAGTAAAATTAAGTATATTAAAACTATACACCTTCTGCCCCAGCTCTCACCGCTCTCTTGCACATCTCTTGCGCCATGAGCAGCCCGCAGGGGTGGCTGAGGAGCTCTCCCTACCTCTCCTACCCCGAGGAAGCTGGCAGAGGAGTCCAAGAGCCTTCAAGCAAGGTACGGGTGTGAACCTGGCACCTTCCTGCACTGTGCCTGGTCCTGGGGTTGGAGGCAGCAAAATGGGTGACAAACCTGCTGGGAGCTTGTGGCAGCCTCTGAAGAGCATTACAGGAGGTTGTGTAGGGCACATCAACTGGGATGACAGGAGATGATGGGATCTGGGAGAAGATGGGCTTCTGGGGTTGGGCTTCTCAGGGAGCTGGGTCACTTTCCTTGGGGGTGTGAGGGGGTGCAGTGGTGGTACATGTGCTTCTGGCACAACAGGGTCTTGTGCTCAGAGGCTTCACTTGATCCAAATCCAGCCAAAATACGTGACTGGATCATTTTACCAGAATACATGATTTACTCTGAGATGCAATTTGAATTTAGTAGAAATGTTCTCTAAAATGTTGAGAGAAACGTGAAATGCATTGGTTGAACCACTTCACATTTATAGATGTACAGCTTTACAGATGTAACCAATATAAAAACAAAAATGCTGCCTCAAGGTTATGTTAGAAAAAATAAAAATCCAGGCATTTCAGCAAGATGAAAAGGTGTGGGATGGCCACCACAGAAGGACCCCATCCTGAGGAGGACAGGGGGAAGCAGTTTGGGCTCTCTGGCTGACAGCCCCACCGTGAGGGACAGGCTCTCATGCCTGGACAACGGCTGGGTCTCACAACCCAGGCTGAGGGAGTGTGGCGGTCAGAGTTAGGGAGTGAGAAATGGCTGGGAAAATGGCGGCAAATGGTAAATGTCAGGCTCCAGTGCAAGAAAGCCACTGAGGAGAGCCAGCAGCCAGAGCTCTGGTCTTCAGCCTGTGAGACAAGCAGGGGCACAGCTACACCATGCTCAGGTGTGCCAAGCGGGCTTTGGGCTGACAAGATTCCCGTGGGACAGCCCCGCCATCTTGAGGCCTCCCAGCCTCCCTCCTGTGCTCTCGTTTCAGATAATGGCGGCGTTCTGGGTGCCTCCTGTGGGGACAGGCCCTGCGCTGGCTGAGGTGAAAGCAGGTAGAGCACTGTGGCCATCTCAGAAACATCACCCCAGATAACAGGAGATCACAGGGGTGCAGTTCTCCAGCATGTGTGACACCCATCAAAAGGTAAACGCTCAAAAATTATTTGGCTGCTGTGCCGTGTTCCCCCAGAAAGGCAGTGCACGGTCTGGGGAGGTGGGGGAGGCGCGCCCTGGCTGTCAGTGCAGGAGGGGAGCCTGCACTTCCTCAGCCACCACTCCTAATTGAATTTCTCTAGGCCATGTGCTCTATGACCTTATACTTTGTTTAGACATTAGCACCTCTGCAAAGTGGGTGTTAAATGGTGCTGTTATGGTTGGTAACGTTTTTATGTCCACTTGAAGAGTGTAAATGATTCTACAAGGTGCCAGGCAATGGAAAATCAGCCTTCCCTGGGTCTCCAGCTGGCT
Source organism: Heteronetta atricapilla (assembly GCA_011075105.1). NCBI lineage: Eukaryota > Metazoa > Chordata > Aves > Anseriformes > Anatidae > Heteronetta > Heteronetta atricapilla. Next base: position 4,002,024 of record CM021739.1, on the reverse strand, counting down.
GGTGTAATTCAAAGTAACTCCAGCGGAATTCGGCTCCCACCTAAGAGCTCTTTTCCTTCCTAAATTCTTCAGGTTTTTGTTAGCTGTTCTTGTAAATACAACAACTGAATCTCTAGTGTAGAGGCATTCACTTTCTGCCTGGCTTTTAGTCTCACCTGAGTTTCTGCTGTGTGGTCCATCCAAGAAGTCTGAACCCAACGCTTTCTTTCCCCTGGCTCCTATCCTGTGTGTGAGAAAGGTCACGATGTAAAGGTCATAGTGAGAGAAACTACATAATGCAATAACCTGACAGGATAAATTCTCTATGGCAAGTGTTTGCCTGGCCGGACACTGCCTGGCTTGTCAGGTAGGATGGCAGTGAGCTCCAGCAGGGCTGGTGGCACTTGCCTACAGGTGGCTGCGGTGAGCTGGGCTAGGCTGGCACACAGGGGCAGTGGGAGCAATGGGTTTGGGAAGCAGAGCCATGATGAGGTCTCCATGCAAAATTTTGTCGTGACTGATTTGCAGCAGGCTGTAAGGTTGTGTCCGCCCCAGTCTGTGCCATCACCCCCTGGATGCTGGTTTCTGAGCTAGGCAGCAGCAGATGCTGTTCTAGACCGACATGAAGGTCGAGAGATTTCAGAACAATACAGATATGTGGCCTCTTTAGTGTGTTTTTAAGCAGTGGAAGAAAGTCAAGCAGGAATAAAAAATAAAGACTGATTCAAAAGAATGAATACACCAGGGGAAAACATTGTGTCTTCCTGGCATACATTTCTGCTGTGCTGTTATAACCATATGAACTGTGGGGATGTTGCTTCACCCTCTGAATTGTTCCAATTGAAATTTCCGCACACACCATCTGTAAGCCTTTCCTGCTATGTTCTGGCCATTTTTCCCCTTGACCATTGTGACAGTATGTTTGGCCTAACTTCTTAAAAGGCACATAATCTAGTGGTACCACAAAAGAAGAGATGAAATATCCAAAATAACTGAAATCCAATGTGTTCAGGGTATTCAAGGCTGCAAGCAATGCCTCTATCAGGACCTGCCAACGCAAGACGAGGAGAGCATGGTCAGCAGGGGAAAACCTGCGGTACTGTACACTGAGTCAAATGTTTGAAAATAAACAACTAGAAGGGTAATTAGGCATCTCCTAGACCCTGAATATCCTGTTTAGAGCATCTTGTAGGGTTTGCAGAATCACTTTGAGGAACAGAAAGGTGAAAGCTGGTGTATCTTTGAGGGAAAGCCCACCCAGGCATCTCAAGGGAACACCAGATCAGGGGCTGCTCTGGCACTGTACACATTCCTGTGTGTGCCTTCGTGTATGACTTGGGTATCGCTGTAAGCACTTCAGAAACAGGTACTGCACAGTTACCACAGATGATTCTAGAATGATTTTACCAACATGTGTCAGGGATTTATGCTATGGACTGAAAGGTGCTGGAAATTTGACTAGTTAGCATGTGTTCTGCCTTGTACTCTTGCTGGCATTTCATTTCTACTCGAAAGCTCTCCTCTGTTTTATCACTTATGGCTATTTTTGTAGATATAGAGAGATGTACAGATCTCTAGTATGCTGTCTGAATTAATACTCTGAACGTCTGTCTGAGAAATGCTGAGAACCCTTCATAATAACATTTTTTGAAATAAACTAAGTAACACTTCATGTAATTTTTTTATTTCAAAAAAAAAAAAAAAAAAAAATCAGATTTCTCTACTTCCCATCTGGTTTGGGCATTCAAATACACGTGATATTTTGAGACTTGCTACCAAAAAGAAATTTCACATTTTGACAAGTTTTAATTCAAGTTAGCATAATCTAAGCATAATCTCACCTTCAGGAACATAGGAGAGCAAATTTGAGCTCAGGCTCTCTGTACTTCTGTAATAAAGTTTTCTTACTGCCTGTTTCATTTCCACAGAGACACAACTGCCTTTGTTAACAGACTTCTACCACATGTAAATCACCTTTCTCCCCTCTCTCTGAGAAAGAATTTATATGTAGCGCTTTTTGCTCAGGTTTTCCTTTCTCTATACGTCCACAAGATAAATGAATGCTCTGTGAAGTGACATTAGTGAGTCTGGGGGAGGGAAGGGTTGTTTAGTGTCCTGGTGTGGTGAAATATAGCTGTTACACGTTCTGCTAGTTCAAGGCGTGTCTTAGAAAACTTTTATACCGTTTCCATGACAAACTAATAGGAAATCAGGCAAAATGCTGACCTGGGATTTTTGCTTATGACAAAGAGTCCTCTGTCCTTCAAATTGTATCTCCACTGAAGAGCACTTGATAATACAACAGAGAAGAATAATTAATGCTACATTTACTGCTGTGCTAGCTAAGAGGAATGCACTCTTAGATTTATTCTAGACAGAGATTATTTTATACCGGTTTGATTTATCTTTGGGTAGACTGTTATTGGCTGTCTGATACTGTCAAGGGTAAATCAAAGCCTTAATGCAAGTCCAGTGTCAACCTGTCTCACTGTATTTCAGAGAACATTTTAAACTTTGGAGATCTCAGCCCCGAGCATGCCCTTGTCTCCCCCCCCCCCCCATTTCTAAATATAGTCCCATTTTCTATTATCTACACCTTACAGACAGTTTACAGATTCCTGCTATTAGCTGGGTTCTTTTTCTTTCTTTCTTTCTTTCTTTCTTTCTTTCTTTCTTTCTTTCTTT